>PVIJ01005986.1:0-97109 GCA_004024925.1 Scalopus aquaticus | reverse complement strand
AGCTAGTCTTGCAAAGAATCCTTGGGTGAGTCAAAAAGGGAAAGGACTTCCCCAGGTTGCGGCTGGTGTAGCAGAAGGTCATTGTGTAGAAATGACAAAGGAAATGTATGGGGACAGGTCCCACAACTCATAGCTCACTCACAAAGGGTCATGGGAGAGAGTGAGAAGTTTGGAGTATTTCTTTAGACAAAATGGCTTTGTGAACTTCAGCCACACGGCGGCCGCCACGCCGGGGCAGATCCGGTGGAGGCAGATGCCTTGGTGAGCCAAGAGGCTGAGTGGCAGGCAGGGCGCTGACCACACCCCTGTACTCTGACCTGGTTGGGGTGGGGGTGGGGGGGTGCGGGGAAGAACTGAAAAGTTCTAATGACGAAACAAGTAGGAATTTGGATCCTTCAGAATTGGAACATTCTAATGAACAAACTGAAATTCACTTGTCAGCTGATGTCCTGAGACTGTTGTTTGAGTGACCAACCTGACAGCTTTTAATAGATGGGCAGAGGAAACTTCCCCTCCGCCCACGAAAGGACAGAAGGAGAAAAAAAAAACGAAGTTCAGCTTGTGTTTGATGGTGTTACATTCAGATTTCTTTGACACTGATGACAGAGGCATGGCCTTTATTTTCTCCTTTACTCCCTTCTAGGCATTTAGCAGAACCTACTTCCATTTCTTTGGATTATCTGGGTTCACATACTCTGGTGAAACATCAGCTAATTTTAAAAGATTGTATGAAGATTGCCTTGAGGGAGAGGGAAGGGGGGAGAAGTAAAAAGAGTGCCTTTGATAGTTATAAGAAGGAGGAATGGTGTTTTTAGGGATTAAAGGAGCAACAGTAAAGAGAAGGAAGAGAGGAATCCAAAAATATGTGACAAGACGAGCTGGCTGGGGGGGTAGGTCGAAGCATGTGGGCCTGCTACCAGAGTGGCCAGTCTTGCTTAAGATGGCCCTGCCCTAGCATGATTGGGGGCACTAGAGCCTCTGGTGGAAGAATCATATAGGCCTGGACCAAAAGTATTTAGCAGAAACCTGTGAGGAAAGATACTCCAAAAGAGTCCCCAGTCAGCACCTTAATGCACTGGCCAGTTAAGATCCTTGGACATCTTTGCACAACCTTGAGAGAGGGAGACTGGTCCAAATGAATATAATTGAATTCCCCACTAATCCAAGGGCCTACGTCTCCATAGTACATCTAGATGCCCTGGAAAAACAAAGAAATGGACGTTCCATCCATAAGTTTGTAGTTTGAAATGTACACCCATCACAATAGCAAGAAAATATTTGTCTTCCAATCTGATGGGCAAAGAAATGATTGTCAGGTAGGCCACAGACTGAGATTTTTACCAACTTAAAATTTTCAAATTCTAGGATTCACTTTTTTGTGCTAGTCAAATCTTTTTTCCCCTTGGAAGTTATGTTTCCACAGAAATAATGAGTATGTAAGCAAGTTGACAGACATGGTATTTTAAGGTACCCAGAAGGAGGAGAGTGTGTGTTTCCCTTAGTGTAACACACTCGGAGGTCTGCCTAGGTCCCTTCTCTGCTCTCCCATGCCACACATCCGTGAGCCACAGGAATGGGCTACTTGCAGGCACATTTACAGAATATGATATTGTCCCCAGTAGTTGATAACCCACAGATTCTCCAGAGTATAATGATATGGTTAGTGGCTTTCCAGTCGCCTTCCTCCTTTACTGGAGCAGAGACAGCCTTTACTCCATTGCACAGCAGATGTGTAGCTTGGGTAAGACTGACTTCAGAGGTAGTCCCTTATGAAGATAATGAACATAAACATATTCTGCTTGCCAGTGACTGGTAGAAGAATGAGCACATGGTCTAAGGTAGTCTAATTAGAATGTAGTTAAAAATTCTTTTTGTTCTCCTGCTGGAGGAAAAAGAAACTTCAGTACAATGAAAACTGAAACTGATAGAGTTGTTTTGCTACCAGAAAGGAACTCAGAAGCTACAACTGAAAAAGAAAAAGGAAGTGATCATGCCAAAGGAATTACAGAGAAACTGAGTTGAAGCCCTGATCAAACCATACCTGAAACCTTCCTTTGTCACTGGGCTTTTAGAGTACAGTCTAATAAACCCCTTTTTATGGAATCCTTTTAAAAACTAAATTGTGTTTTCCACTCCATCCTGACATATCAAATTTTGTTCTTTGAAGAAGGGAATTACATGTAACAAACTCTGAAAGGTAAGATTAGCCAAGTAAGTAGAAGGGAAAGTAGTGAGAACATCTCTCTACTAGACTATGAAGTTGGCAGTCCTTTTATGTAATAGCAATAAATTCGGATTCAGTGATGGGAGCACCAAAATCTAACACAACTTTTTGTAGAAAAATTCAAGATGTTGGAGTGTGTTGATTGCTTATTTCGACTCTCCATAAGATCCTACCAGAAAGAGACATGCTTAGGCTACTAGAGAAAAAAAACATTGTTCGATTATTATATGATGCTAGCAAATGTCTTCACAGAGCCTGCAATTCAAGAAATAGCTGACAGTATCAAAATCTGGACTCTGATACAGCTGAAAAAGCCAAACTCTTAAACAGGAAAATCTTGCAGGAGAGATGAGCAAGGTTCAAGGGAAGCATGATTCTCACTGCTAAACATGGACATGATGACTCCAGTTGCACAGATGGCAGGCTGCAGCAGGAGCAGGGGACAGAGTCATTATTTTGAATTTCCCTGTGGCACAAGCTGAGGCAGAAGCATGGCAATTAAACTAAGTGCTGGAGTGTATAAAATACACAAAAAGATAGTTCCAAATCTAACGCTACACTAGATGGGCTCTCTGGGTTTGGTTACAAGCCCATTAAGCTGACTGTATTCTAGCTATACTGAAATAGTTTGTTTCTTCACGTTCAACTTCATGCTGTGAGGTTGGACATTTCCTGTTCATCACTCTTTTAATTGAATCTAGTTTTGGCAGAGATATTTTGATAGGACTCACAATCTTTAGTTTCCCATCCAATTTATTTTTATTATTTATTTGGTTGATATAGGTCATAATGCCTCCATAAATATGAATGGGAAAATGAAAGAATACAAAGCATGTGCTTCTAAAAACTGGTTTAAGTTGGTCTTATTTCCTTTATCATACATTTATAGCGTAGTTATTGATTTTTATATATGGGGCCTTGTGGAATTACATTTTCCAAAATAATTTCAATGGATTTAAAAAAAACAATAACATTGTCCTGGAAAATGGCAACAAAAATTGTTCTTAATTAGTAGTTCTATTATGCTTTTAAAAAAATAAAAAGTACCAGTTGAGTTGGGGGGCTAGTGTGGTTAACAACACCTGAAGGGAGAGATCCTATACCTCTAAAACATAAACAATGTTGTAAACCAAAAGCAAATGAAGATACATTTTAAGTCTAAAAAAATTTTTTTTGGAAGTATCAGAAGGAGAGAATTGAGTAGAAGGGAGCAGAGGATGACAGAAGAACCACTAAAACAGAAGGGGACGATGTTTCACTGCATGGTTTGGGGACTCACATACAGAGAAAAAAAAGAAATGCAGATTCTACTTTCATTCAGCATCTTCCATGCAGCAGGAAGAGATCTACATTTGCTCTTGAGGACTAGGAAAAGCAGGAATTGCTAAAGTTGAGCCACTTAATGGATTTTAAAAATTAATCTCAGCAATAGCCCTTAAAACTGTAACTCAGAGGAACAGGAGAAAAATAGACAGAGAGAGGATTCTACTCTCATAGTTTGACATCACAACGTGAGGATGCAATCTCCTCATTTGCAGATTTAACTAAAATTAGACTGAGATTGGTCTCACTGTCCATACAAAGAGGACTTACAGCTGTGAAAGGCAGTAGTGGCTGACCAGCCTTCTATAAATAGATATTCTAGAATTATTTGAGGAATTTCAAAGGCAATACATTAGGAACTTGACAAAACTGATGAATTTTTCCCATACTATTTGCCAGTATGGGAAATACTATATATGGATTTCCCAGTATCATTTACCCAAAGCATTCAGCACTGAAGATATTTGGGGGAGTGATGGCTGAAAATATCTATGCATAAATTATACTTTGCCACTTTCATTTTGAATTTGTGTTAAATATTCACTCTGCTCTTCTTTATTGGAGAAGGTGGCTAAATTCTGTTACATAGTAGTTTTCTACCGAACAGTGAGATTTGGTTCATCTTTATCTTTCCAGTTTGGCTAACGAGTCCTCTTGCATAGAGACTCTTTAAGGGCTGGAATAATAGATGAGTTCACATAATGCATATGTGATTTTAGTTCACCAATAGGGGATATTTAGCTGTTATTTAGTTGCTATTTCTCAAGTACCAACTATCCAATTAGCATAGTTGGATACTTAGATAATACATAGAGGATACTTAGATAAACACGACTGGCTTCTGTCCTCATTCATACCGACAGTAGGAGCTTTAAGCACAATAGATCCTTTTTAAGTTCTGTGCATGATGATTCTCTCACTTTGTTAGAACTGTGAAAGGCAAGACAATATTTCTGCATGTTAGGCTTTTTCTGATATAAGTTGTTATGACTATGTCGATGCTTAGGCTTCAGAGAGAAATGTTTTTAAACATTCCAAGGGATGGCCTGGTAGGCACAGATGTACAGAGAAGTGTATTGATGTCTGGTGTCGATTAATATTGTACCCCTAGGTAAAAATAAACGGATGATAAAAGTTATTCCATTCACTGTAACAGCCCTTGGGAAGGACCAGTAGGCTTCTCTGAAGGACAGAGCTTGGGGTAGAGCTCTATTAGATGATTCAGCCCCACAAAGGAATTGCTTATTCAGTTGCTATCTTGAGAGCCAACTTGGCCCCTCCCAACCTTCCATAAGAACAAAAAAGCAGCTGACGGTGCAAGCCCACAGCTAGCCAAGACCTGGCTTAACAGTGTCATTGACAGAGGTTGGCAGATACACCCCTTAAAGAATAAACAATAATTTTAAAAAATTAGAAAGTGATAGACATTATCACATGCTTCTCCTACCAAATCTCTCCTGAAGAGAAATGCCCAGCCTTTGAGAACCTTCTACCAGAGTACTATAGTAATGAAGTTAGAACTGGACAGTGTTTTCATTTGCAATTTACATCTTTCCCTTTTGTTCACATCCTCACAAATAGGCTTTTTTATTTTTATAAAGCCTGGTGTTAAAGAACACCTTATTTGATTTTTGGTATATGAGATAGAACTGAAATTGGAAATGTGTAAAGTACTCATGTGAACCCCCAGATGTCATCCCTAGTATCTTACAACTCTGAGAAATGCACTGCCGCAGTTATTTAAAAAGATAGTGAGGCGTGATCTGAGCTATCAGTACAGCAGGTAATTTAGAAATTTTTCGTGAACTTAAACCTTTTCTTCAACTCTAATCTTCCATAGAACAAAGGATTTAATTAAGACAGACACCTGAAGGATGCTCTCTACTTTATGAAAGAGAAGGGAACTGAAAATAAAATGTAGGAATAGAGAGCACATGGGTGCTGACAGTGAAGCTCTGATCCCCCTTCCCTGGTAATCAGCAGAGGGAGAGGCATTATCCCCAAATGTTTATAAAGGGGGAAGCTGCCATCTCAGCGAACAGTGACTACAGGTAGAGATGCAGCTAGACCTTTCTAGTTCTTGGAAGTATCGTTTAAGCTGCAGATCCTCTTCTGGGCAGGCTGACTCCCTAGGGTAAGGCTTGTCTGGGACAATCCTAAGTGCCGACCTTCCTGTGCAGAGAATAGAAGAAAACAGAAAGCCCTCAGGGCACCTGGAGCAGAGGGGCCTGCCTGTTCTGAAGTAACAACTCCTGAGCTGCTGAAACAGTCTCCAATTCCACATCTACTTTGCCTTCAGCGGGATGGGGTTGGGGGAGAGCCCAGATCCAGTACACAACAGTGGGTTATAGAAGGGCTCAGAGAAAGGGAAAGGTCAGACCCATGCTGGAGACAGTAGGTGTTTTTATAGTCGATGCCACCAGGGCTTCTGCTGCTAATGTTGGTTCTTCAATACCTATCCAAGGGCTCCTTGAGACCATGTACACCCTGTGACCAAGTACAACCACCTGTGGGCTGACTTGCCAGGAGGAAACTGAGAAGACAGGGGCCTAAGAGCCAAATTGTATCTGCTTGGACACATTCAATAGCCAGCACAGAGAGCCAAAGACCCACTTATTTCCCCAAGGATCCAGTAATGTTTCCCAGCCCCTTCCTGTCAGAAACCAAGGTTGAGCAACAGGGGGATTAAACCTGGGCTAGAAGAACAGAAGGAAACTGTATCAGGTTCCAAAATCCAGGATGAAAACCAGATGCAAGATGTCAGACAAGGGCAAATAAGCAAGCAGTTAAGAGCCGGCATTTAAATGAACCTGATTTATCAATCCCCATTCAAGGTGTCCACTCAGAGATAGGAAACTGTGAATACAGGGCAGGAGGCAGCTGGGAAATGGAAGCCAGCATTTTGTCTATCCTCAGCCACTCTGCATCCTCACTCAACCTCTGCTCAACCAAAAGTTTGAAGGGGAACTAAAAATTTAGCTTTCCGGCAACCCAAACATGCTCTTTGGCTCTTCATCTGGCCAGTCTGTGCACAAAGAAGCAGGACTTGCACTTTCTGTTCTTCCTCTGCTAAGAGCTGGAGTCATCAAAGGCTCTAGGCTACAACAGAAGAGCCCAGAGAGAGCCCAGCGAAAGCCTGAGCTTCACCACAGTCAACCTGACCTTTACTTTCTATTCTGCTGAGTTTGCCCTTTGGGGACATCAGCTTCGTGAAAAATCTCTAAAAAGTAGAATGATACTTGTTATCATTTCTTATTCGTTACCCAGAGGAAGAGAGAGAGAGAAAGAAAGAAGTGAAAGAAAGAAAAGAAAAGAAGGAAGGGAGGGAGGGAATGCATTGAAAGTTTATATGAATAAAGAGAAGAATGAATGTACAGCCAATCATCTAAATACGGAAAGTTGTGTGACATCATCCAGAAGCATCATCTTACAGCAACGCAAAAGTTAAAAAGTCAACTTCCCTTAATGTCATACCATTAAAAGAGTCACATACACCTCCCCGTATAAGAAGGAACTTCCTTAGATGCTCTCTCAAGAGCTTTCTGAGAGTCCACACTTCTGGTTGACTTAAATTTGAGTTTAAGATACTAAATACCTCTGCAGTAATTTTCATTTTTTGTCATTGTACACTTTAATCTGAGTCTTTATATGTAAGTAATACTTACTAAAACTGTTTTTAAAAGCAACAAAACTATTCATTTAAAAAAAGGCTCTCCGGACCTTGAAGCTGTGTGGGCACATAGGAATCGTAGTAACAATATAATTCTAGATTCCCTGGCTCCTGACTCCTTCTGACCAAGACCTGGGGGGGGGGGGTCAGCCTGCTCGCCTCCCACGATGGGCGTACGTGAGAGTCTCCACATAACCTGCTCCTGCTGTGGCTGAGCTGCCTGTGGTGCTTTGGGAGGACACAGCATTGACCCTGAAGCCATAGACTCACCTTTGCAATAATTTTCAAACATGGCTGCCCCCTTGGGCGATCACACCCAGTTATGATAACACCATGGTGATAGTGGAGGGAGGGAGCATAGTGGTCTTCAGGGTTTGAATTTCTTGACATTTGGAGAGTGCTGTATCACACCATCTGAATAGTTTCCCAAGCTGGTGTGATTTTCTGTAGCTTTGCTAAGGAGTTGCATGTAGTTGAACATGCAGCCTTGCAAGTATTCTATTTTGAAAAATACAGTATTCTTGGAATTTTCTCCTGAAGTATATATATGAAAATTCCGAGTTAGGCTTGAACTCTTAAAAGAGATTCTTCCATGAATTCACTTGTGCTAAACAACAATTACTTTTAGAAAAATTAAGTGCAAGTTAAAACATAAAGCATGATGGTAGGTGTTATACAGTCCATCATACTGGTTGAAAGAAAAAAATATGAGAAGATAGATTTAGCTGTATAAAGAATGCATATAAAATTTCATCATGAACACTGGATGCATTTCTACATTAAAATGTTAGCATTTTTTTCTTTTTCTTTTTTTTTAAAGATTTATTTTTTTATTTATACATAAGCTCATGCCATTTGCAGCAACATGGTTGAAGCTGAAAGGGATTACACTAAGTGAAATAAGTCAGAAGGAAAAAGAAAAATGTCAAATGGTTTCACACTTATAGGAGGAATATAGGGAAACCAAATGAAGTATCAGGAAAAACACAAAACTCGCAGGCAGACATAGTTCTGACTTACAGCAGGGGCTCGGAAGGTTAAAACATGGGAGGGAAGAGCACAAGGGATTATGGTGGCAGTTCCTGGGTGCTGTGGTAGTGGGAGAACTATGGGGACTATACCTGAGGAAAGAAATCAAATATTATACAAAAGTGAACAACGATACAAGAAAATAAAACAAACAGAGCTAAAATATCTGAACAGTATACACTCAGCTTTGGTTCACTTAGCCTCCTCCCTCCTCAGCCAATTCTCCCCAGAAACTGAAAACATGAAATTGAGAAAGAGGATCATTAAACAGCAAAATTCAGCTGAAGGAGGAGCTGTAGCCTTACTCCTACTCTACAGAACTAGGTTCTTTCCTAGGCTCATGGGATGGGCACAGATAATTGGCCCTCCCCTGACCTCTTCCCTGTGCTCATCCTGTCTTCCTGATGGGAATTTATGGTCAGACACTCCCAGGAGTGTGCTGCTTTGCCTTGATATGACTCAGCTTTGCTCTTAGCCCCCTTTTGCTGTTTTTTAAATTGTTTTTCTCCTTGCTCTTCTAAATGAAACTCCATCTCCCTGTGTCTCCAAATTCCCAAAAGAGGGAATCTAATTTAATCTTCAAACACTCCTTGGGGGATATTTTCATGCAAGGTGGTTTTGATGGTCCTGCCAACCCCAGGCTGGCTGCCCTGGTTTCCCTGATCATGACCCAGTCATGATCATGTGGGGTCAACTAAATGACGATGAGAATTCGGGCAGACCAAGGCAAGCCTGCCCTGCCTGAGTAGGTGGGATGCTCTCAGTTGCAAGTACGAGCGTAGTCAAACACAAGGAACTAAACACTAGAAGATTGTTTTTCTCTCCTAACAAGAAGCTGTCCTCAAGCTTGAAGCTCTGCACCCCGCAGAGGACAAGGTGCTCCACATTTTTCCCAACCAGTTAAATGGCTCATAGGTTTATGGATCCATGCAATGGCCCCAGGAGGCATCTTTATGCCCCAGTGACATTATAGTGTCTTGGTGCCATCTCTAGCAGCAAGAGAGACAGCAGCAGTGACTAGCTGGCTTTCTAAACATCAACAGGGCCAAACAGATTCTGGTGACAGGAGGAGGGTGGCTCATTTCAGGCAAGTGTCTGCTCTAACAGGAAACAGGTAACTAACTGCACCACTCCTGAAAGGGATGTAAGAATTTGCCGAGACATTTATTTTGGACAAATTACATAACACGCTGGAGACTCGGATTCCTAATGAGAATGGAATGAGAATAATACCGACATCACAGAGCTGTTGTCAAGATTTATATGAAACAATATATAAGAAATCTGTTTTTATACTGACATAGAGCAAATGCACAGTTCATCCTCCATATCACCTACAGAGGAAATGTACAGTAAATACTTGCCAGCCAAACACCACAGTGCTTACCTAGAATGCTATCTTCTGGAATTTTGTTAGATACTTGTTTTTAAAAAATCAATTTGACATGCAAAGTAAAAGTAAAAACATTAAAAATTCAAAGGCTGGCATGCTAGGAATTAATTTAAAATGCAATCATGCTGCATTGTATTTATAAGAAAGCTCAGTAACTACATTTAAGCATCTAACACATTTCCCTTAGATCATCTGATTACCCATTGTTACTCTCCCTCAGGCATGGAACCGCTGAATAATCTTCCATTCCTTCCTGCAACTGACTCATTGCTGGTGTTGGGGGATTTTTGCTGTTGGCTTTTTTTTTTTTTTTTTAATTTTGTTGTTTAGTTTGACTTTTCCCCTCTACTGTAGAGTCTCCAGGACAGTCTGAGGTCATTTCTCATCTGAAATAAATCAAACTCACTGGTAGTTTTACCTCCAGACTGTTTCTTACAAGAGATTCAAAACACTGCAGTTAAATCCATTTCTTCCACCTGCATCCTTTGACAGCATAATCAGCAGATGCCTCTGCAGTGGATTCAATTTATTCACATTTGATTTTGAGACTCTTTATCAAATTATCCTAATTATATCACCTCCCAGTTCCACTCATGATCCTTTCCCTGCCAATTATGCAAAAGATGTTTGGTCTTCTTTCTCTTCCAACTCTGCTCTCTACCCAAGATCTAAGAATTCGCATCTCAAAACCCATCCCCCACAGCCTCCCACCAGGAATCTTACCAGCAATGCTGTCAGGTCATATCTGCCCCACTGAACAAGACCATTTAAATCTTTGTCTTCAACAAGGTTGAAAAGCCAATAGACCATGATAAACGGACAATCTTTTCCCTGGAATGTAAACTCTGCCATGCTCTAGCTAACTCGAGTCGGGAGTAATTCTATACATCTATGTTGTGCTTGAAAATCTCCAAAGTGCTTTCTCTTGCACCACTTCTTGTACAATCTGGACAACTTTTCATTCTCTGTAAATAATATCGTCCCATCCTCGAGCTAAGATAGCAGACACTCTACAGGATAAAGAGCCTGGCAAAGGGCACACAGCTCTTAGGGGGTTGATTGCACCTTGACCTTCTGCCAGGCAGTCTAGCATCTTTCCATCTACCCCATTTGCCCCCACGGTATGTGGATGGTCCACAAACGTGTCTGTCAAGTCACCATACCTCATTGCATTTATTATTTAATTTTCTAAAAATAGATTATCAACCAAAAGAGAGAGGAGGATCATCACTTGCATTCTCTAGTTTTTCTTTTACCCAGAGCCCATTGTAATGATTTTCACTCCCAAATACTTACTGCCTAGGAATACTAGGCTGGGCCTAGGAGTTTCTGGATTTTAGCAAGTTCAGAGGAAAGTGTCAGTTCTCACCTTGAACCGTGCTGTGATCTAGAGGTCTAACTTCCACACCTTGTTTCCTACAAAAGGGAGGGAATGAGGCAGTATTAGCCGCCTTCAAATATGTGGAGGTGGCATCTCTTATTCTCAGCCTTGGGGCTGAGACAACATGAGATACCCCTTTAACTTCCTGCCACTCAAATAATGGCACAGTGCTTATTCTTGCACACTTTTGAGAATATGTCCAAAGGGTAAATTTCCAGGATGAAATTTTGTACTTTATCAATATTTGCAAACTATGTAAACTTTCCCAGAAAGTTTAAACTAGAAGTGCAAGTCATCTATTTCCCTATATCCTTGCCAGCACCAGTTAGATATTTCTTGAGTACAACATGATGATTTGTGGTTATCTCAGGTAAGGGGTGTAAATCCCCCTACATTTGGTGTTGCAATAGGGGAGCTATTAGGGAAAATGTTAATAACTGTATCAGCAACATAACTGAGGAGCTATAAAAATAAAACAGAAAGAGGGAAAGTGTTTTGGAAAATGGTACATAATATAACACATGCATTATATATTAATATAATATATGCATAATTTAAGTATTAGAAGAATTATGAATAAAAGTAATATAATCATTGTTTCATTATACAATGCAATATGTATAATTATTTTAATACAATAATAATATATACAATATAATCTTACTGACAAAGAGTTCTGATTAATAACATTGAATGTTTCTGCAAGACTCTTAAAAGTTCTGAGCAGAATAGGAAAAGACAGCAGGCTCTAGAGATGGAGAGGCTTGGATCTGGATCCCAGGTTTTGCTGAGTGAGTTTGGGTAAATTATTTAATCTCTCTTGCTCTCTGTTTGCTCACTGAAAACTGGAAAGAGTAAAGTATACTTTTCAGGCTATTGTTTGAATTAAAGATAATATGTATATAACTGCCACAGCCTGTGGACTTTAATAAATAGTAGTTACTATTGGTACAAATGAAAATACCTGAATATAAAAGTCACCTTGCTTTTTATTTTGCTTACCTTTCAATTAGGAGCATGCTAACTTTAGCAAATAACTCAGATTTTGCGGGGCCTCTTGGCTGTTCTGAGATGCTGGAGGTTGTAAATTGCAAGAGATGGTGCCAATGTCTAGTTTTGTTACCGGAACCAAGCAGCCTTAGCAGTGGGAGCTGGCAGGAACAGTGGTGCCTTTTACCACGCTGCTCCAAGAGCAGTTGTGGCAGTTGCTCCTGCCCAGTAACTGCCGTTTTTTGAATGGACCAATCAGGTGCTAGGAGCTGATGGGTAGGTCCAATCAGACTTGTGGATGGTACTCTGAGAGAGGATATAAGCCAGGATCGGAGGGGCCTGGGAGGAAAGGGGGAAAAAGAAGAGGGAAAAAAGGGAGGACGCCAGCCCCAGAGAGAGAAGGAGGCCCGTGAAGAGAAGAACAGCAGATGACGACCATGACACCAGCCTCCAGGAGAAGAAAGACGACGGTTCCAGACTCTGAAGAGAGAAGAAACAAGTCTGCTCCTCGCCTCCGAGGAAGAAAGAAGAAAAGAAGCATCCAGCAGCCGCCTTCTGAGCAGGAAGAGAAGCTGAAGGACTCTGCAGAGACTGGACCTGTCTTTGACATTGCCTGAAAGGAGCACCTGAGGCCCTGGACCTGGTGTCTCAAAGAGCTATTTGTTGGTCTAACCCAACACCTCACAAAGAGCTGCCATCCCCGATGCATTCTGGGTGAGGTGGCCGCCCCTTGAGGATGCAGTGAGTTCTCTGTTTCTCCCATTTGCAAAATAAGCCCCATGTTTGCTGTTGTTCCTGCAGCCTGAAGTCTCTTGCAATTGTGCACGCGGCTGAGAACCCACAGGCAGTGACCTGTCCTCTCATCAGGTGCTGGCCTTTGTTGTCTTTGGCCTTTTGGCCTTTTGGGACTTGTTGGTGGCTCTTTCCTCAGAGCCTGGGCAGTTATGTCCTGTCTGCCCCACTTTCCATTGGTGACCACGAAGGGACTAGACACCCTGTGGTCTCAGTTGGCAACCACGAAGGGATACCCCCGGTCTGCCCTGTTTCAGTTTGAGAGCAGATCAGATGAACTTGAGTTTGAGGAAGCCCAACCCCGTGAAGTCCCGATTTGAACCTTGGCAGCACTGGGCATTTCTAAGCTTTAATTGTTCAACTTCAGATAAAGGAGTGTATTTACTCCTTAGAGAGTTTTAAGGTTTGATTCACTGATTTTCATATTTTTAGGGCTGCCTCCTAACATCAGGAAAAACTGAAACATCAAATTTTAAATAGTTACACAGTGACTACTCATAGATTTGACTTTGAGAGTCTACAAGTAATGGTTTTGCTTACGTGCTGTATCACATATCTTTCCATCTATTTATCCATGATCAATTGATTTTTGACACACACAGTTGCAGTGCTGTGCTGTTAAATGCTTAACAACTGGCTCTTGAGGCAGAAAAATACCCTGATTCGCAGTATCTGTTGTCTCTGGGATGTAAATACTCCCACACTGGCCAACACCAAGTTGCCAAGGTGACATCACTGACTCAGAGCTGCGCCTGCACACAGCTTCCCCCAGGCTGTGGGAGCCTGCTCTAGGGCACCACTGTAGAATTCGTGTCTTTGAAAAATCCTTTACCATTTTTACTTTCACTGAAGTTAGTGCAACTCATGAAGACAGTTGAATGTCTCCCCTCCCAGCATTTCATGGAGTCCTTCACCTTTAAGACCATCCTCTGGGGACAGCTGACAATCCAGGTGTTCTTAGCAACTCAATTGGCCTGCAGCTCAGTGTTTACCCCCAGGGAACAATAAACCTGATCCCAGAGATTGCTTCAGAGGAGATGGTATTAGCCCATATAAAGATGACAGGTCCTAGCAATAAGAACACAGTCTTTTACTTTTTACAGAGCCTACCACCCTCTAATTTTGAAAGAGTGGGAAAGGAAATCATGTGCTTACATATGATTTCTAGAAGAAATCCCTGTTTTTAGAAAAAACAAGTTAAAGCATATCCTAAAACTGCTAAACTTCTTCCTATGACTGTATGTTAGGTTTTTATGAAAATCCATAGTAAGGGGAAATTTTGCCTGACTGCCTCTTTGAACAGACTTATAAGGTGTGGGCCTTGCTTATAGGAGAAATGAGGTGCACATGATTCCTTCATTCATTCAGTGCCTGGTGATGTGGCCACGGACATCTCCAGTGGAGGACTCCCCAGGGGTCGACGGGGTATGTTGGGATGATGGCGGTATAGAAAAGACTCACCGCTCACTGATAGCAGGCACAAGCAGAGGACTCGGGAACACAGTCAACTGAACAACTATCTGCTTGCGTGGGAAGCCTGACAGGGAAGGCGACATTTGGGCTGTGTCATGATGACAGATGAGAGAAGGGGAAGGAACAACAAGGGAAAAGCTGAATAAGGACCTGATGCTGCTAGAGGCTGCAGAGGGCATGCTGATCGCTGGGAGTCTTAGGGAGGGGGCCACCAGAAGGGGGGGGGGCGGCTAGTGAGTGAGTGGCCTTGAATACCAACCTAAGGGGCTCTGACCCTGTGCAGAAGGCAAGTGGGAGTCACACTTTATAAATAAGGAGACTAATATGATTGCCACTGAAGGGTCATTCCAGTAGTGCTATGGAAAAAGATACAAAGCATTAGAGACGAGAGACTGGAATGTGGCTGCGGCCTCCGGGTTCCAGGTTGCATGCCACCGATTTCCTTCACTGCTTGTGCTTCCCCTCACTCTACCACCCTGCTTTGTTTTCTCTTCCCTTTCCTGGTCTTCCTCTCTCTCCTTCCTATCCCTGACCCACTCTCCTCACTTTCTTTACTCTATCCTTTCTCCTCCACCCTTTCTTCCTGAGAGGGTCAGGCAGCTCTAAACCTAGACAGGCTAGAATAGATCTTCCTGCCTCCTGTAGTACTTCTTCTGAAGAAAAACTTGCTGATGAGATGGTATGTTTCTGGATATATTGTCTGTATTAATAAAAGAACTAATGAACTCTGGCAAAGCTCTAGCCAGTGAAGCTTTGATGGACAAAGCCTGGATATATTTAAGGAGTTTGGCAAGCAGTGTGGTTTCAAGATGAACTTGTTTACAGAATTAGGGCTTCTTGGAGCTTCTAAATAAATGCATGTGTCCAATGCATGCTATGGCATCATCTTTTAATCCTCTGGCATTTTGCCTGGCATCATCCTCAAGCCCCACCTTGTATGACAGGGGCAAGACAGACTCCACAGCAGCAAAAATCCATGATGCAAAAAGTCTGCAATATTCACTGTGGCACTTCCTTGCTGGTTTCAGCGAATATAAAATGCTTTCAGCAAAATAATCAGCAGCAGGAGGTGAAAAGTCATAAGCAGTGTGACCATGACCATAAGAAGTGTGTCTCACCGGCACAATTGCAAAAGGTCCAGTACAGTCAAAGTTAGAACAATTAGAAATGGGGTCACTTAAAAAAAATCAAGTCCAATATGAGTGGGAAATGGACCATCTATCATGAATAGTTCAGTGCAAAAGTAATGGGCAGTGCTTTTATGAGCATAGGATGCAAAGTGCATACTATCTGTTTGGCAGGAATCTTTTTCAGACATATGCAGAGACACAGACAGTAATCACAATTGATAACAAGAAATGAGATTTTTCTACTTATCTTTTCTTTTCTGCAGTCTGCCAGCTAGTTGTTGCATAGTAAAATATTCTACAACCTACTGAATTAAAACAGTAACTACATCATTGTATGATGTATCTCAGATGTCTATGGGTCAGCTGGGAAGTTACGTTAATCTCAGCTGGACTCTCCCACATGTCTGTGGTTAGAGACATGTGATAGGGTTCATGAAGAAAGAGATGAACTAAGAAAAAAACTGGCCAGTTTGCAGGTAGTTCTTAGCCACTTTTATTATCTCTTCAACTATTATCTCCTTCCACATTCTTTCCTCTTGGAACTCTTTCATTCTTTTTGGGAGTCTTATTTGATGAATGTTGAACCTTTTCATTCCATCACATATGTCTCTTTTTAAATTTTTCTATGTTTTTATTTTTCTAAACAGCTTCTAGGTTATTGGTCAGATCTATCTTCCTATTCATTAAATCTCTCTTTGCCTCTATCAATAATTTACTATTCTCTGAAAAACTAGGCAACAGTAGTTGGATCCTTTATATAGCATCCTTTCAGAATGAACCTTCATATTTCTAGTATAACATGAACTAGTTTGACTTTTGCTTTGGAGTCCTGTTGCCTTTTTGTCAAATTCCTTTCATTGCTTCATTCTGTAATCTTGTCTACCTCCCCATCCCTACTTTCTCTTCACATTATAGTACTCATAGATAAAAATAAGAAGAGATATTAAAATATATCCCATGGTCAAGTACTCTGTAGCATTGTACATAACACATAATACTTTTCCAGTGACAGACTGACTCAAATGAGAATTTTTCATTGTAATTAAGCATCTTTAAGTTTTTCACTACATATTTGCTAATGGCTAACAGTAAATACCTTCAGTCTATCCTTTATTACATGTGGTTTTAAATTTCTTTTTGTTTTGGTCTAAAAATGTACCATTAAGAAGAAGGATTATACAACAATTCTTGGTTATGTCAAGAAATTATCCCCTTTACACAAATAAGAAGGATACTATACACACACAAAAAGAAAGAAAGAAAGAAAGAAAGAAAGAAAATAACAAGTATTGGTGAGATGTGGAGAAACTGGAACTTTTGTGCATTGTTGGTGGGAATATATATGGTGCAGCCACTATGAAAAACAGTATAGCAGTTGCTCAAAGAATAAAATTACTACATGATCCAGCAATTCCACTTTTCTGTATCTATCCAAAGAATTGAAAGCAGGGATTTGAAAAGATATTTTATACCCATGTCCACTGCAGCATTATTTCCAGTAACCAAGGAGTAGAGGCAACTCAGTGTCCATTAATGGGTGAATGGATAAACTAAATGTGGCTTATATATACAATAGAATATTATTCAGCCTATAAAAAAAGTTAGGAAATTTTGGGGCCTCCCTATTGGCATAAGAGTTAAGTTTCAGGTCTATCGCCACAGCCTGAGTTCTATTCCTGGCCAAATATCTAACCCACATGACACAGCAGACCTCTCCTGTCTCTCCCGCTGCTCCCCCTAGCAGTATATTTCAGTCAGTCCCTTGTTCGGCTTCCCACTCTGTCTCTGGTGAATCCTTTCACCACCCTCATCTCTGGCCTATACCCCAGTTCTTTTATGCATAAATAAATAAATTTTTTAAAAACTAAAAAAGGAAATTCTGATATATGCTACAAGGTTCATATGTATGAACTGCAATGAAATTATGTTAAGTATAATAAGCCAATCACAAACCAAATACTATATGGTTCTATTTATGTGAGGTATATAAAGTAAACAGTTCAGGGCCTCCCTGGTGGCGCAGCGGTTGAGCGCTGCGCTGTGGAGCTGTCGGCAGCAGCGATGTGAGTTCGAAGCCCAGCTGGGGAGAATCCCACATGGCGTGGCAGATCTCCTGTCTCGCCCGCTGCTCCCCTCAGCAGTGTATTTCTGATCTTCCTGTTCTGCTCCCCATTGTCTCTGGTGAACCCTCTCGCCGCCCCACGCCTCTGGCCTGTACCCCAGCTTGTATGTATAAATAAATAAATCTTAAAAAAAAAAGAAGTAAAGTAAACAGTTCATAGATACATAAAGTAGAATAGGTCAGGGACTGTGGAGAGGGGGAATGGGGACTCATTTAATGGGTATAATTTCAGTTATGCAAGATGATAAAACTCTGGGGATTGCTTGCCCAAAATGTTAATATACTTAAAACTATAGAACTGTATACTTAGAAATGTTAAGATGGTAAATTTTATGCCATGTGTATTTTATCAGAGTTTTTCCCCATTTTCTTTTTTTAAATTGAAGAAATAACTGCTTTATAACATTGTATATGTTTCTGGGGTGCATCATTGAGAACCAACATGTAAATATAGTATATTAAGTTATCACAATTTTTTGCAAAGCAAAAAAGTTATAAACATTTAAGTAAAAGAAGATCAATTATACATCTATGGTCTTTATGTAATGTGATAGGAGATGACTGAGGCAGGCAGGTAGGAAATTCTCAAGTGCCTCTTTTAACACAGTGATAGCTACTTTACAGTATCCTCTTCTCATAAATAAATCTTGAATGCTAGATTCAAGAAAATGCGGCTTGGTTCCAATTCCTCAAACTCTGGGATTAAATCAGAGAAAGCAAAACATTTCGAAAAACAGTGAGTTTCACGACAATAGGATTTAGACATACTCAGGGTCATTTGCAAATTTTTTTGTCCTTCAAACAATTAATGATGGTAAACATTTGTGTTATATAATACCTCATCCGGTACTGAACAGACATCTGGGCCAACTTCTTCCATCCTGGGGAACAGATGTTCCTGGTTGTCATTGTTTTCTAGCGTTTAACTGGTTTTTGATGACCTCATTTTATTGCTCCAGGATTATTTGTTTTCTTACTCTTTTTTGAGTGACTCTTAGTCAAAGCTTCTGGAAAATTCAAATAATATATGTCTGCTGAGTTTCCTTCCCTTCATATTTTTAAATTCTTTCAGAGTACCCTTCTGATAGGTTACAGTGTCTGATCTGGTAGGCTTGCTGCTGGCCAGGATCCGGCTGGTTGCCCCCCTGGGCTTACTGTTACCTTATTCTTCATGTTCATAGGGATGAGCCACAGAAAACTCACTGATCTAGGTTTACGTTTATCCTAAAACTTGAATTTGGAGGCTTCTAGTGACTTTCTGCCTCAGAAATAGCTGCAATTGGGGAAGATAGTACCGGTGTTTTGGCCCCATTTTGCACATCTTCCAGACCCTTAGCTAACCAACATCAGCTGATCACAAAAGGCTGATGGACTTTGAAAACACACTGCAATTTTTGCTTTTAAATACTTTCATCTCATTGCATTTTAAAGGCAGAGCCTTTTTTTATGGGGAAAAGGAGTCACAAAAATCCCACAGTAACTTCTGCTGAAAAATAAGCCACACCAAAATTTTCAGGTGGCTTTTGAAGTCTCCTTTTCCCCATTGAGCGTTTCTGATAGCTATCTTCCCACTGCCTTTGCAAAAGCACCTTGTAGACCGCCTGTGGCCTGGCGGGACCTTTGAACACTACCCATTACAGGAGAGCAAAGGAAAGGACTGCTGTGTTCAGACCGACAGCAAACAACAGTCTGAACTCCACCTGCTTTTCATTTGACCACCCATGCAGTGCTTCTTTACCTCCTCTGTTCAGCATAGAAAAGGGAGGACAGGTTCAGCCACCTTTTTTTAGATGGCCTAGGTCATGACCTTCACTTGGGAAAGGCAGGGTGGCCTACCTGACGCTGTCCCTTTCTTTTAAGATGGCTGTTCTGTTGTGACCCAACTTGTGTTTTCTGTGGAAAAATGGGCAACCCCGGAATTTTCCAGTCAAGAGTTTTAGGGCTGCAGCTCTATTGGAAAGGGGAGGTGGGAAAGCTGGAAGCACTCTGATTTGACTTTGGCTTTGATTTTATATTGTGTTGGAAAGATAGATGCAGATATACGAAATGGAATTTTTTAAAGTGGGGGGCAGAGGGGCGGGAGAGGGACTTCTGTAAATCAGTGGCCTTGGCATGACTATTCCTGAGGAAAAACAAATCCCTGCAAAGCGTTAAAAGCTCTTCCTAACATATAAAGATGTAAAATCTAGTGGCCTATGTTCCAAAAATGAAGACTCACAGGTTTGGAGTCTACCCGTTGCAGCATTCAGATTCGAGTCCAGGGCCTAGGCCATCTCAAGCTTGGGGTTTTTCAGGCTCAGACGGTGCTCGGGGCGCAGGCTCGAGACCTACCAAGGCCTCTCCCCAAACCAGGCGAGCGGAGGCGCGCAGACCCGCTCGCTCCCCTCTAACCTCCCAGCAGCGGTGGGCGGGCCCAGGCCGTGCGGGGCGGGGCGAGCGGCGCGGGCCCCGGGCTCCGGGCTGAGGCGGCTGGCGGCACTAGGGGGAGCTGCTCGCGCTGTCGCCGCCGCCGCCGCCGCCGGCCCCCCACGCCCGCGGCCCCGAGCGCCGCCTCCCCAGCCCGCGCCGCCGCGATGGCGGAGGATAGCGAGTCTGCGGCCAGCCAGCAGAGCCTGGAGCTGGACGACCAGGACACGTGCGGGATAGACGGGGACAATGAGGAGGAGACCGAGCACGCCAAAGGGTAGGCGGGCGGCGCGCTGGAGCGGTGGGGCGCGGGGACCGCGCGCGCTTGGGCTCCGCTGGGGCGCCGGATCGCGGGGCGCGGGAGGAGCCGGCCGCGCGGGCAGGGGTTTCGGCCGGCTCCCAGACCGTGGCGAGGTTCAGCTCGCGCGGCTCGCGGGTGGAGCGGTGCGGTGCGGTGCGGGCGAGGCCCCGGGGTGGGCGGGGAGGCGCTGGGCCGCGATGCGGGACCGGCGACGCCGCTGTCACCTGCCGCGCGGCCGGCCGGCCCTCGCCCAGCCCCGCCCGCCCCCACCCGCGGCGCGACGTGCCGCCCGGCCGGGGTGTGACTCAGTGGGACCGCGGGCAGCTGCGGCGCCCTTCCCTTTGTGATGGCTGGGTCTGTGGGACGTCGTCCTCCTCCGCTCCTTGTCATCCTCTCCTTAAGTCCTTTCAGACCCTCCCACCCTCCCCCCAGCCGCCACCGCCTGAAAAAGGAAGAGCTGATGGTGGGGAGCAATTTGTGATCTGCCCCGGGTGGTTTTGGCGCTGCTCGCGGGGACCTGCGGAAAGTTGTGCTTCCCGGGCGGCGGTCCCATCCCCGCCCGCGCCGAGTGGGGCCGGGGGCGCGGAGGGGGTCCCGGGCCCGGCTGCTGCTGGGGACGCGCTGCCCTGCACCGCGGAGCGTGTCTGTCGGGCGCTCCAGAGCAGGTCCGATCTCCTGATTGAGACTATCTTGGGAGCAGCTCCCACAGACCTGGCCAGACCCTGCTTGCAAAGCCGTGGTTTGATCTTCAAATGCGCCGGGCGTTTAACCCCTCATCAGGTTTCTTATTTCCTTTCACTGGCTCCCTTTCTCCCACGCAGACTTGATTTACTCTCTCCCTCTTGGAGAAAAGATTGCTTCCGGTTAAGGGTGGTATTGAAGTTCTGTTTTTAGAAGCGGGGTGGGGTGAGGGTCATTTTAAATGAAGAATGGTGTCCTTAAAGCTGGTGTTTGCATTTCTGTTTTTACCCCGTTGGGTTTAATCTGTGCACTGGCACAGAGCTTATTGCTGCCCCTTAGAAGTGAAATGTTGCAAACCATGGTGGACTGATGAAGAAGTGGGTCAGCTTCAAAACATGATAGGGAGGCCTTACACAGATGGCTAATTATTCAATTCATAGGGAAGATTCTGTAAACGATTGATGATTTAAAGTGTAAAGCATTTGCAATTTATTTAAAGTCTGCTTGGAGATTTATTTAAGAAAGGAACTTTAAATGAGCTTATAATGTGTTATTAAATATTAAAAAGATGAGGCAAAAGAAAAGCTGACTAAATGTATCTCCTATTTGCGATTGCTTTTATTATTATTATTATTTTTGCAGTGAGTACTTCCGTGGCAGCTGCAAGTACCGACTGTTATCATTCCAGTCTAGAGTATATTTTTAAAGAAAGGAAAGGAAATTCTCCAGAAATCTGAGCCTGGGGTCTGTTCATGTATTGATAGAAATTTACCTATGATAGGTACCTAAATATAGGCTTTTTTGTTTGTTTTTTAAACAATAGCACTTGTGCTAGGATTGGGCTCAGATGCAGAGGTGACTGATCACCCAGATTAACTTCAGCACTTACCCCTTACCTTTTTTGGAGAGACCATGGACTTGTCTCTTCATTTACTGTAATTTCTGTTTATTTTTCTTCATTCTTTTGAAGGTTTGATCAGTATGTCTTTGCTTACATGATCAAGAATGCACATGGCACAAAGACTTCCTCTGCTGTGTGCTGGTTGATCCTGGCTTGCCCCCAGAAGGCTTGCTGTGTGAAGCCCCCAAATTAACCCCCAAAGGAATCTCCAAGTCCCCTTCACAGATTTTCACTTTTGTACATTAGCATATTAATTATACGTTAGCACAGTTACTCAAATTTCAGAGGTGCCCAATGGATTGACATTTTTTAACCAAGAACAGATAACATGGTAACAGCTTCTAGTGGGAAGAGGTTGATACGATGGATTTATGGAAGTCTGTTACACATACACATTAATAAAAAACCAAGTTGCTGTGCTTGTTAGACTGCTTTTTTGGATTTGAATTTAGATGATGGCTGCCAAATTTGGGGAGTTGTTATGTTTTATATTGATTGTATATTGATGGTTTGTCTCAGTAGAAACCTAGCTTTTTTTTTTTTTCTTAAAAGATAGCTCAAGTTTGTAAATGTTAAAACTTGAAAGACTCCTCTTTTCTACTCATGGCCTCTTTATTCTCCACCAGTTTAAGTGACAGAGTCTTTGGAAGAGTGAGTAGGTAAATGCTTCACCTTTTTTTAATTTTAATTTTTATTTATATACTTTTTACATCATCATTCATTCTCCTCTCAGGTGTAATCCCAATAAAATTACCATCTCAAGACACACGTGAACTGTCACCATAGTCCCTTGTGCTCTTCTCTCCCATGTTTTGATCCTTCTCCTTCTTCCTCCTCAGCTAAATGCCTTTGATTTATAGTTTGCCTGCTATTTTTGCCTTTTTTCCCTAATCCCTTGTTTGTTTTCCCTATGTTCTTCCTATTATTAGTGAAACTGTCCAATATTTTTCTCTTTCCTTCTGACTTATTTCACTGAACATAATCCCTTCCAGCTCCATCCATGTTGCTGTGAATGGCATGAGTTTATCTTTTTGATTGCTGAATAGTATTTCATTGTGTATATGTACCACATCTTCTTGATCCAGTCATCTATTTTAGGGCATCTAGGTTGTTTCCATATCTTAGCTTTTGTAAACAGTTCTGCAGTAAACATAGGAGTGCAGGTTTCCTTTTGAATTAATGTTTTTATGACCTTTGGGTAAATTCCTAGAAGTGGAATTGCTGAGTTGTATGGTAGTTCCATTTTTTAGTAGTTTGAGGGTCCTCCACACAGCTTTCCATAGTGGTTGGACCAGTTAGCGTTCCTGCCAGCAGTGTAAAAGAGTTCCTTTTACTCTACCAACAGTTGTTGATGCCAGTTTTTTAATATGTGCCATTCTCACTGGTGTGAGGTGGTATCTCATTGTGGTTTTGATTTGCATTTCCCTGATTATAAGTGATGTTGAGCATTTTTTCATGTATCTATTGACCATTTGCATTTCCTCTTTGGAGAAGTGCTTTTTAGTGCTTCTGTCCATTTTTTGACTGGATTGTTTGCTTTGTTTTTATTGAGTTGTGTGAGCTCTTTGTAGGTCTTTGAAATCAGTCCCTTATCAGTTGTGTGGAGTGTAAATATTTTCTCCCAGTCAGTAGGGTGTCTGTTTTGGCTATTGTCTCCTTTGCTGTACAGAAGCATTTTAGTTTGATGTAATCCCAGCTGTTTATCTTTTCCTTCACTTTCTTTACTTCTAGGATGAGTCTTTAAAGATGTATCTGAAATGTATGTCATGGAGTGTTTTGCCTATGTTTTTTTAAATGTATTTTATGATTTCAGGTCTTATGTTCAAGTCTTTTATCCATTTTGAGTTGGCATTTGGGCATGGTGTGAGGTAGTAGTCTAGTTTCATTCTTTTTTTTTTTAAGATTTTTTTATTTATTCATACAAGCTGGGTACAGGCCAGAGGCATGGGGTGGCAAAAGGGTTCACCAGAGACAGAGTGGGGAGCAGAACAGGCAGATGAATGGAAATACACTGCTGAGGGGAGCAGGGGTGAGGCAGGGGAGGTCTGATGCACCATGTGGAATTCTCCCTGGCTGGGCATCGAACTCGTGTTGCTGCTGTTGACAGCTCCACAGTGCAGTGCTTAACTGCTGTGCCACCAGGGAGACCCTAGTTTCATTCTTTTACGTGTGGCTGTCCAGTTTTCCCAGCACCATTTATTGAGCAAACTGTCCTTGTTCCATTGCATTTTGTACTCCTTTGTCATAGATTAGTAGTCCATATGTGTGTGGCTTTATTACTACGTTTTCAATTCGATTTCATTGGTCTGTGTGTGTTTTGTTCTGGTACCATACTGTTTTAATTATTATGGCTTTGTAGTATAGTTGGAAGTCCTGGTGATACCTCCATTCTCCTTCTTTTTAGTCAGAAGAGCTTTGTGTACTTGAAGCTTTTTGTGATTACATATGAATTTTAGCATTATTCTATTTCTTTGAAGAATGCCATTGATATTTTTATTGGGATTGAATTGAATCTGTAAATGGCTTTCAGTAGGATGACCATTTTGATAATATTAATTCTTCCAGTTCATGAGCAGGGGATGTCTTTCCATTTTTTTGTGTGTGTCTTTTATTTCTTTTTACAATTAAATGCTTTACCTTTTAAAGCAGAATTGTCACTTGAGGCCACTAGATATGGGTCATTATGCCCGCAATAATTTACTAAATTGTACCCTTGTGTCCTGAAAGAATTAATGTACCCCTACAGTTAAGAACAATATATGTACTATGTCTGTTAGACATGAGTCAAAACTGGGGTGACAGATAAAATGAAAATACCAAATTAGATTATCTAAATGTTATGGCATATGCTTTCTTTTTTCATTTCCATAGAATTTCCTTTGTGAACTAAAAAGAATGTTTCATTTTTGTGGAAAATACCAAAAGTGCATGAATAAAATACATTTTATGTTCAATTAAAAGCAGTGACTTAGGTTTAATCAAAAGCAATGGTTTCAGATTATAAACTTGAATCTCACTATTTATATCTTATTTTTTGTGGAAAATGTGCTGTTAAACTTTTTGGTCAGTCCAAGTATGAAAATGCCATATCACTATAAAAATTTCATGAATTCCATAAAACATAGGGAAGGGGTTGTGAGTTAATTAGTTAAGACTAATTAAAGAAGTATGGTTTTAACATATTCAGACAATATGCAGCAATTAAACCCGACTAGTAGAGGGTTACGTACATAGATCCTTTAAATAATCCCCTTAACACATGAATGAAGAGCTTGAGGGAACCTGAAAACTTTGAAGCAAATTAAAAAAAAGTTATGATAGTCTTTTTTATACTGTTATTTTCTACATAGATAAATAATAACTTCAGTCCAGGTGGTTTTTTTTTTTTGTTGTTTTGTTTTTTGGGTGGTTTTTTTGCATGAGTTGTTAGAAATAGTATCAATTACTGAAGATTTCACTCCTCCTAGGGGTGACACGGGCACTAAGAGGTTACTTATAGGATGACTTCCCGAGGAACTATGCCAAGTGGGTTTGAGGTTAGGTAGCTAGTCAGGGAGCTTTAATGCTTCTCTCCATTTGATGTATACATGCCTTCTGTTACTTTCTTCCGAAGGGGGTGGGAAAGCTATTGAAGGCAGGGCAAATTGTTGAAAATGTGGATGAAGCTCGCCATCTTCTCATCTTTGCCTGTTGATGTGCGTTTTCTCCACAAGTATACTGGGTAGTGGTCATCACTTATTCAGCCTAGCGCCCCACATGAAGCACCCTGTTGTGCAGTATTAAAAAAACAGTTGACGCAAATAAAATCAGAGTTTATGGTGGCATTTAGGTTCTTGGACCTGATTCCTATGTGTGAATATGTGGAATATCCTCCTGCCAATAAACAATTCTCTGACACTAGCTGGGTGTCTAAGAATTCATCTCAATTTTGACACTGTCCACCAAGGAATAACTTCAGGGTCCGCAGGTGAAGAGCTCAGTGTCTCAAGTTGGCCCTCCAGCCTCAGGAGCCAGTTGCTGTTCCCTGTGCTTCTGACCAAACTGCTCTAAATTAGAGGTTCCCAGGATTCACTCTCCTCAGGTTGGATTAATTTACTAGATCAGCCCACAGAATTCAGGAAACCCATTTACTCATTAGATCAATGATTTCTTAAAAAGAGAGTAGGAATAGCCAGATGGAAAAGATACTTAGGGCACGAAATGGGGAAAGGGTGTGGCACTTCCATGCCAAAGCCTGCAGGACCCTCTCTTCTGGGGCTTTGATGTAACCTCATCACATAGGCTCCTCTTATTAAATCCTTGACCACTGACAACTGAACTCCACCTCCTCTCCCCTCCTGGAGGCTGGACTGGAAATTCCAACCCTCCAAACACTGGTAGGCTCCACTGACATCTTAGGTGCAGTCCAAAGTCACTTCGTTCACATAACAAAAGATACTCCTATCACTCTGGACACTTGGGAAATTCTAAGACTTTTGGGAGCTGTGAGCCTGGAACTCTGGGTGAAGACCATGTATGTATCAGAATACTTATTTTGGTCATCTAAATGAAGAAATACATATGTTATAAATCAAAATACCACTTTTGGCAAGAAAACCAAATCTCACCAACACTGACTCTCAGAATGCTTATTTACTAGACAAATTGACGTTGTATATCTTCTCACTAAGAGATCTTTTTTTCTCAGCATTTACTATGGTTGAAATAGGAGGCAGCTATCAAGAATATTCATATAGGAAATAAAGTAAACATATGAATATGTCTTTGTTGGCAGATAAATGGCTAAATTATTCCCTGAGGTAGATGTTAAATAGCTTTAATGTTTGGGGATTATTCCCAGATGTTTTTAGGATTTTTTCCTTAGAATAATTAAAGATCTGGTATTTGTCAAAGATTAGAACTTTGGAATTCTTTCAACAGAAAACATAACCTTTCTTCTTCCATTCCCTATTTGGGGAAAAAATTGAAGAAAGTGTGCATTATGTGGCTCCTGTAGACTTTATCTGTGGTTGTGAGAGCTTGTCCTTAATCAACTGACGCGCAATAGATTTTTTTTCTTGTGATAGAAATTGTAGGGAATAATTCAGAGTTGTGCTTTCTGAAATTTTATTTATCAACTATGTAATTTAAATGTAAAGGTCTGACAACAGCCTTTGCCCAGGGAGCCTCCTCTGCTATAGAAAACTGACTTTGCTTACTTTGTTTGAAGTGGTCTGTCTGCTCAGAAGTGCATCTGAAATGGTGATACCACCCTGAACCCAGACAAACTTTTTCCAGAGGTTGGCAAAATTATAGAAAATTTAAGTATAGAGCACATCCTTTGCTATCTTGAAACACAGGTATTCATAATAAATACAAGTTAAAGTCAGTTTACTTGGTTAAATGGGGGATTGGAACCAAGTTTTGTACCAGGCTCAAGAAAGAGGTTGGTTGATAGGTGTCTTGTTATTTCCTTTGAAGATGTAATTAACTCTTTCTCATTATAAGAGTGCTTATTATAAACATACATATTAAAAATTCAAACAATAAAGTATGTAGAGAGTGAAAACACCTGGTCATCTTATTTTCTGGAGATACTGCTATTGACAGTTTAATCAACTGATATTTATATATGTATGTATGTATGTATATGTGTATGTTAGTGCATATTTAACATAAATAGGATCATGTTTTGCATGGACTTAGACTTTATATTTTTCACTGACTGCTAGAACTTTCTGTGGTGGTGGAAATGTCGAATACAGAGGTGACTAGCCATTTGAAATGTGGCTAAAGGGACTAAGGACCTGAATTTTAATTAATTTCAATTTACATAGCTCTATATTGGACAAGTCGGATCATATCTTGCCCTTAAATTGTATATGCTTTATGGGACTCAAGTATTTCTTTATTCTTTTCTTGTCTTTTGCAGAATATGTCAAGTATTCATTCTTCTTTTTTTTTTTTCCCCTCCGCTCATGGTTTAGAAGTTCTATAGCCTTTTTTGCCTCCAGAAGTCATATTTAAATTTGGAACAAGCATGTTTTTATCTGTGTTTATCTATCAATGTGAAAAATTAATCATTATTCAAAGGACTATACCATTGAATAAAACACAACCTGTAGGATATTTTGAGTTTTACTTCATTTATATATTCTAGATTTTGTTGAAATAATCTGGAATCTTAATCCCATATGGCTTTTTTTATTTTTGCATCCTGTTAAAACTTTTCTTAGCTATTACATTATATTACTATATTCACATCCATATTATTAAAAGCTTTTTAGATTTTCCTGACAACTCTACTGGTATTATTGATTACTACTATTCCTTGTAAGTTATGCTCTCTCCTTTTCTTCTTCTGAGTACTTTTTCATGTAATTTTTTTTTCTTACTGTGAGTAAGAGTATGCAGATGGTATGTTTTCTGAATTCTTGTGTATCTGAAGATGACTTTTATTTTATCATCTTTGCTGGCAGGCATAAATCATACCTGCAAGTCTGTATCATTTTCCTTTGAACTCTATGGACATAAACATTATTTTATTATTGTGTAGCATTTCAGTGATACACATGTTTCTCTGGCAACCTGCTTCTCTTTCTTTTGTAGGTAACTTTATTCTTTTTCTTTACTTTGACTTGTGTTTTAGTCTAGAAATTTGTAAGATTTTATTCCTATCTTTCTATAGCCCAAGGTTTTCCACTCCATTTAACTGCTAGGATCACTCTTTTCTTATCTTTCTTTTTAAAGAAGTTTTTAACGATTTATTTTTATTTATTTATGCATACAAGAGCTGAAGTCTAGGCCAGAGGTGTGAGGTGAGTGGGGGTGTGTGTGTGAAAGGATTCACCAGAGACAGGGTGGGGAGCAGAACAGGCGGATCTCCTGAAATACACTGCTGAGGGGAGCAGCAGGAGAGAGAGAAGAGGTCTGCTGTGCCATGTGGGGTCAGCTCCCTGGCCAGGGATCGAACTCATGTTTCAGTGCCTGGCGATAGCCTGACAGTGATGAGACTTTAACCCCTGCGCCACAACGGAGGCCCACTCTTTTCTCTAATACCTAAATAAAATGTCTGAAGCTCATACATATTTATGGGGATTTTTGGGGGGACTGATATTTTTCTGGTCCTCCATTATGTCCATACTGCCCTCAGTTCCCCCACCCCCATTCATCTAGCTGCTATTGCTTTGGGCTCTTTTGAACTCTCTTCTCCTTAGACCACTTGACTCTAGGTGGAATATCTTTCATCCCCATGCCCCCTTCACACACACTCCTCTCTAACAGACAGCTTTGCACACACCATTTTCTGAAGATTTTGTGAATAATGAGGGAAGGGGTTGGGTGGTTGCATAGGGCAGAAGACAACTTCAAATTCAACATCAAGCACCAGTGTTCACCAAAAGGAATATATTAGTGTCCATGTTCCTCCAATACACTGTGGCTTACCACAGAACAACCTCCCCATTAATTGTCCCATCTCTGCCTCCTCTCAAAGTTCAAAGTCCAGCTCAGAAGTCCTTTCATGAAGCCTTCCATGGCCATTATAACCAAAACTGATTGATAATCCCTGTTAGAGGCCTGTAGCTCTTACTGAGGCCTATTGCGCTTACTGCATGGGGCCTGGCACCTTCCCACCGGCTTCCCAAAACCCCTAGTCATCTTCTTAGGCGGGCCCTAGCTGAGTGACAGCGCACAAAATGTGCTGAAAAGTGGGGATCGGAGTGATATCGTAATTCCAGGTCCAGTCTCCCAGCCAGGAATGGACCCCAGGCTGCAGTGGCAGTGCTGAGTCCCAGCCACGAGACCACCACAGGTTGGTGTCTCACAAAACCACAGCAGGAACTTAGCTGACGCTCAGGCAAGCAAGCAAAAAGAGGCAGATTTGTTTAGAGAAAGAAAAAGTTTATTAAGGAGAAAAGGAACAGAAATAAAGTGGGACTCCCAGGCTGGTGGAACCAGGCCAGGGAGGGGTAAGGGAGCCGAAGTGGAGTCCTGCCTCAGGGAATGTATACCTTCTTTCCCCGAATGATTCTAAAGCCCCCTCAGTCTCTTTGTGATTGGTTAGTTCTTGGTGGTCTCACTCACTGCCTTAGTGTCTCTGTGCCCAGAATTGAGTCTCTGTGTCCCAGCCCTTATCTTTAGCATACTTTATCATTCTTGATCTGAAATGTCCTGGGGTGTTTGATTAGCTCCCTTTGGAATTTGTTGCTCATATCTCTGGATTGTCACTTAGTCCCCTTGTTACTTTTATCTCAGAAGCTTCTTTAACTCTCCCAAGGTTCCTGTCTGCTCTGTCCCTGAAGCTACCTGATGATCCTAACTTGCCGTAGGACTCAGGAGTACTTGTGTCTGTTGTTTAAAGTATGGGTATAACAACTTCTATACACTGTCTCAAATAAAAAGAAGATTTTATTTTAAACATATAGCAGGTTATCTAAAAAAAAATACGACTCAACTTTATTAGAATTGGGAACCAAGGAGTTCAGAAATTCAAGATTTGTCCACCTCTCTAGTTTTTCTCCTTCTTCCTTTTGGTCAGCTACTAAACTGCCTGCCTGAAGAATCTGTCTTTAGTTCACATTCTCCAGCAAGGATCTCCTTGGTTTCTGGCCAGCAAGGCTTAGTCCAGTCAGCTATGGCAGACGGCAGGAAGGCAGAGGGAGGGGCATGTGGGACGACATGTTAGGTTCACCCCTGTAGTGAGGCCTGTGATCAGAGGTTGTTTTCGAAGAGGGAGGTGGTAAGCAAGGTTGGCACCTTCAAATATGTCCAGGCTGGCTGCTCACAGGTAGGCTGGCCCACGGGCACTGCTTGCAGCCTCTTGTCCCTGCGATAGCTGGTACATTGCACAGTGGTAGCTTAATAAAAATTTGTTAAGTAGATTCCAGTGTCCTTAATCCCCACTGACAAATTAATTTCTAATTTAAAAAAATTCCCCTATGTGCATTATGAACATGTGAAGTGTTTTCTTTTTTCTAATCCTAATAGAATGGAGTTGGATTGTATAATTTTTAGTTGTATTCCATGCTGAAGAGGACCTAACATGGTAAAATAAAGTAGTAGCTAATCTTTTGAACTCATGTGTGCTTTGAGCTTTGTATGTACCCTATTTTCTTCACTTACTTACTGAATCATTACAATAATCTACAATGAAACAGGCTTATCCAAGTTGAAATAACTTGCTCAGGCGACATAGCAAATTCAAAGAGGTCTTGAACCTTTCTCACTGACTGTAAATTCTTGTCTTTATGCTAAAAACTGCATAGTATTGTAGACCAGGAATAGATAAGATAAAGCATAATGTTTGATAATGTTTCAAGCCCACAAGGCACAGGTTACCACCTTGAGGGCCTGTGAAGTCAGAACTCACAAGTGGAATGGGAACACCATCAGTGAATTTAAAAAATAAATAAATGTATAATTTACTTGTTTAAAAAATATTGCAACTTGATTATGAAGGCCTACATTGGGTTTCTCTTTAGGTTTGTTAAAGGACTACATTAAGTTCTCATCAATAAGTTCTTGGAAACTGTGGCTTGAAGTGAAAGGATGTATAACGAGACCAACTTTACAGTAGGCTATTGGTGGTGCAAGGGGTTAAGTTTATGAAGCTATTGCCAGCCACTGCAGCACAAGTTTGATCCCTGGCCAGGGGACTGACCCACATGGCACAGCAGACCTCTCCTGTCTCGCCTGCTGTTCCCCTCAGCAGTGTGTTTTAGTCAATCCGCCTGTTCGGCTTCCCACTCTGTCTCTGGTGAATCCTCTCAACTCCCCGCACCTCTGACCTACACCCCAGCTCTTGTATGCATAAATAAGTAAATCTTTTTTAAAAAAAAAAGAATTAAGGGATATAAACAAGAGTTAAGTTCATATGGCGCATTTCTGGTTACAAAATACCAGCACACTTCAAAATAAAGACTCCAAAGCCTTTTAATAATAAACGATATGTGTTCATTCTTTCCTTCTCCAACCCGCTCATCCCAGTTCAGGTAAGGGCAGCAGGAGCCTCTCCCAGGAACTTGGGGTAGAAGGAGGACACAGCCTTGGACAGGTTACCCTTCCATCTTGAGGTGCACCTCACATATCCACATCCACTGGGCCTGGAATAGTTGAGACACGCCAGTGGTTCTCATGTGCACACTTTTGGATATGGGAGGAAATAGAAGTTCCCAAAGAAAACCCCAAAGATGGGGAAGATATGAAACCCCTCACAACAGTGACCTGAACTGGGAATGGATTTTTTTTTCCTCATCAGTATTACAGTGTTGAAACAAACATTATTCAAAGACCTGCTGCACTATTGCTTGGAACGTCAATATAACTTGCAACGAGATCTTTTTGTCTTTTACGCTTCTTTCATGACTATTTCCTCTCCTTTCCGGTTCAAGCTCTGTAGCTGTAGCCCCCTACACTTAGCATCTTCTCTTGGTGCCCCTCACCCTTCAGCACTGTGGTCCTTCACACCTCCACTTCCTTCAGGAGCAAAATTGGCTCAGAAATCTGTTACTGAGCATCTCTTGATGGCCGCTCTGTCAAGGGAATCAGCCCATGGTATCCCAGCTCTGCTGCTCAGCCTGTTTTGTGTTTGAGTTGGGGAGTGCTTTGAGTTCCTGTGAGTGCCCCTCACAGCAGGAGGGGGGAAACCCAGCATGTAATCACCCTCTGGGGTCCCAGACTGAGTCGGAATTGTAACTCCAGTTTTTATTTTGTTCTCACATTATACTTCTGTTACTGACTTGAACACACACACCAGGGAAATACCAGCTCCTTTATCCCCATGGCTATAGTCACTCAGTGTTCAGGTGCACTGAGTACTTTCCCAGAAAAAGATGGTGATTCAGTTAGTATGATAATTCAGTTAATATGATTCAATTATATAATATGATAGTTTCTACATTTAGGTTTTTTTTCCCCTGGAGGGGGAGATACTTGTTCTTCACTACCCATTGGGTATTCATAAACAGTTTATAGAAAACAAAGAACCAGTGAAAGCAGAGATCTGTTTGGTTTTTCCAAATGAAGTTTTTAAAACAATTCTTTTTGCAAAAGCACATAATTTTTTTATATAAAACATAGAATGTATCATCAAGTAAAAGGACAATGCCTGGTATCTTTGTATATACATTTCCCCATTCAAAGATATTTACAGAAATGCAGATATTCTATACTTGTCCTAGAAATTCCTGTAGATGATCATCTACTACTTAGTCCCCTGTTATTGGGCAACTATAAGTACAGTAAAGATACTTTGAGGGAGACAAAAACTGTATACGTAACATTCACTGCCCTATATTGTTATGTTTGTATTTATTGTTATTGTTTGTTCATCTTACTGTGCTTAATTTTTAAATTGACCTTTATCATAGATATGTATGTATGTGTTGGAAAAAATCATTGTATATATGAGGTTCAGTATTACCTATGGTTTCAGACATCTGCTAGGGGTCTTAGAACATATCCCCCACAAGTATGGGGGGGGGGTAACTCCTGTATAAAAGAGGAAATAAAAAATGAAAAACTGATATATAGGAGAATTCTGAAATAGGAATGTAATTTGAAAAGCACATCAAATTTTTAACTTTACCGGCACATATTCGTATTAGTCAATATAACAATGCTAATACTATATTGAAGTGACTCTCAGCCAGAAAAAAAGGTGTTTTGGTTTTTTTTTTTTGACTAGTTATCTAACTTCCTTTCAGAAACTCTAAAAGGCCCAGAAATGAGAAAAACCATAAAATGAAACTGGTGAATATCAGCTCTTCTTCTATCAGAAAAACATTTGTAAGCCTGGGTTATAAGAGACTGTAGGATAGAGTGTAATTTTTCACTAATTTGAAACATCACAAAGATATACCATATTAGCTCCCTCAAGTCTTTTGTTAAAATATGATTTTTCTACTTGTTCATCTTTCATCTTGAGTTGTTCCTAAGGTACATAGAAGTAAGCCTTTTGGAAATTTATTCGTTGAATAGCTCATTTATATTTAGTCTTTCAGTTATGTGATCTTAAAGATATATTAAATTTATTTTTGCATTTTAAATATTTCCTCCTTTATTCTGATTTTAGACAATCTGCAAAGATAGGTCTCACTTAATAACTAATGAGTGTCCGGTCAATGAGTATTGGTAAAATTTTATTACATTTAGTAACGTTAACTCTTATTAGAAGTAAGTCTTTTTTTAAAAGATTTATTTATTTATGCATACAAGCTGGGTACAGGCCAGAGGCGTGGGGTGGTGACAGGGTTCACCAGAGACAGAGTGGGGAGCAGAACAGGCAGATCCATGGAAATACACTTCTGAGGGGAGCAGCGGGCAAGGCAGGAGAGGTCTGCCATGACATGAGGGAATCGCCACGGCTGGTAGTCAAACTCATGTCTCCGCCCACTGACAGCTCCACAGCGCTGCTGCTGCGCCACCAGGGAGGCCCATAGAAGTAAGCCTTTATGGGAAGTAGCTACCACAATTGAAATACTGAAATAATCATGGAAAGAGAGGCTAAGGAGGCTTGTGGAGATCTCCCCACATTTAGATGAAAGAACTAAAAACCTGGAAACATTCTAATTAATATCTAAAAGAAAAGTGGGGATTCTCTGAGGAATTGTAGGGCAGACACTAGCAAAGGAAAGTATTCAGTCATCATGGGTTGAATCCAGGGTTTCTTGTTCAGCCACTGCCTGGAGCCAGCCATTCGGTGCTGCTGACGTCTACATAAATATTGTTGACAGGTCCCATGGGGACCTCAATCCAAAACTTCAGGGCTTCAGGTGGCTACTGCCACCTATCTCTCTGCTGACCTTTATAATGATCTCTGCCCACACTGGGCATAAACTTCAGGGGCAGTTTGAGCTCTCAGTCTGCCAGGCGCTCCTCTGTGACTTACTGCTTTGACCAGAGGTGACATAACATTCACAAAGCTCTGACAAATATCCCTACATCAGTCCCAAGAAGAGAAGGAATTGGAATGAAGCTGCTGAACCAATGAGGTGGCAAAAATCTTGTTCTAGGTCATGCCAAATGGAAGTCACATGAACACAGCTGGTAGGTTGACTTCTTGCTCTGGGTGGTGCATTACACTATGGGAGAAAAAAAGTGAAGTCGTTGCTGAAATTGCTTAGATGAGCGACTGACAATAACAGGCTCACTCATCTTCAAGAACCTCAACTGCAGGTAAAATCCGTTATTGAATTGGTGGCCACATGATCAGTATTTGTCACTTGGATGCAGCAATGCAACATGTGGCCAGTGCACCTGGAGAATGTAACGGTGCCTTCACTGGCTTCCTGCCGCTGGGGCTGTGAGTTCCTTCTGTCAGCAGGGCTGTGACACAGCTTTAGGAACCTTATTGTTTTGCATAAACTATACCAAAGCCTCCTCATTTATTTTTCCCCTTGTCGTGCCTTCCCTTTGATTAAAGTGATTTGGTATTCTAAATAGAGTACACAGTACTAAAGATTCAATAAAAGACAACTAGACTAAAAATGCTCAAAGATCATAAATTAAAAAATGTCAAAGATCATGAATAGGTAGTTCATGAAAAAAAACTTAAAAATTGCCAAGAAACAACTAAAAATATGTTCAGCCAGTGGAGATGCATGAACAAGAGACCAATGAGTGAAGTAACTACCTGAGTTCTAGAGCCAGGAAGGCTGGGTTTGAGTCCTGGCTTTGCCATTATTGGACACATGACTGTTAGTAAGTCACTTCTCCTCAGTTTCCTCTTCAATAAAATGGGAGTGACAACAACAATAGTAGTTACAGTTCTCAAAGTGACAGTTTGCAAGGTAGGTCTCTGAGGGGGTGGCACAGTGACACATGCTAAGTGCCCTAAGTGTCAGCTGCTAGGAGGAGGGGTATGGCTTTTACCGGTTTACATTTCCCTGGTAGTTCTTGAGCACTCCCTTCCCTCATATATTCCCAATAGTAGAAGAGTTAAGTGCATTTGGCAAATCAGTGGATAAAAGAGTAGTATCTGAAGTTTTATTTTCATATTCCTTACTGTTGGTGAGATTCAGCATCTTTTCCTAAGTTTATTGACAGGCAAGGTTTCTCTCTCATGAAGCAGTTATTCATATCCTCAGTCCATTCTTCTGTCAGTCTTTTGTCTTCTTAATATTGATTTTCCTTATTGATTTGTCATTCACACAGCAAATATTTATTGAGGACCTTTTATATGCCAGAACTTTCCTAGATGCTAATAATACGATGGAAAGCACTGTTTTATGAATCTCACATTCTAGTCAGAGGAAGACAAATAAATGATACAAATTAGCCAGGGAGAAGTTATATGAAAAAAGGTAAAACATGACAATCACAGTAACAGATAACATTGACTGCACGATAGCTATGTGCCAGCTTTTCTAATGCCGTTCGTTGAAAAATTAATTCTTTTATAACTATGGAAACTAAGGCACAGAAAGGGTAAGTATTATACTCCAAGTCACACAGCTAGGGAGTAGCAGAGCCAGGATTCAAGACCAAGTGGTCAGACTCACTAATGCCTGCATTCCTGATTGGAATATTATGTTGCCTTTTTAGACTACTCTGGAGATAAAATGTGAAGGGGGAAAGAACTTTTTCTGTATATTGGCTGTTAACACTTTATAATGTGTTCTTATAAATATCTTGCCTCATTCTGTAGTTTTAGAATTTCATTGATAGTCATTTTGCTACAAAATGTTTAACTTTGATATAATTAGGTTATCCCCAATTCACCTTATGTCTTGTTTTTAGGGGTCTGTGTTTAAGAAATCCCTTCCTTTACTGGCATTATGAAGTTTTTGTTTTATTCTATCAGTTATGCATTCATCAGATTGAATACCTGTTATATGCCAGATGCCCTGTTCTAGGCCCCAGGTAGACATTAACTAAACTAACAAAAAGCACTGTTTTCAGTTTTCAGATTTTATTTTCCAAGTTTGGATCTTAACTTTCTTGGAATTTGTTTTTGTGATTTTTGAAAAGTAGCAAATTAACTTTTTTCCACTTAGGAAGTCAGTTTTTCTGATGCTCTTTATCAAAAAGTTCATTTTTCCCAGTACTGATTTATGATGTAATCTTTATCATAGATCAAATTCCTGTATGCCTTGGGTTGTTACTTTCTACTTTACTACATTGAAATGATCTATTTGTCTGTTTTTGAGCTGTGTTATATTTTAATTATGTTCTAGTTGCAAAGAGCATTGTAAATATTATAGATACTTTAGAAAAATATATGAAAGTGCAACAGAGATTAAGAACCTGTAGCCCTACCATTTTCTGTGCAGGAAATTGGAAATCAGGGGAAAATCTTTATAAAATAATTCCAATATCCAGTGTTTCTTGTGGAAAGGAGTTAAGTGACTTTTGTGGTGAAATCTAAAATTCTTTTATCTATCTTATCTTTGGGGTTCACATACCATAAATTGAGCTGCTTTGATGTCATCCTTATGAGTTATGTTAACCAGCTAAAACAAATAGACGTGCATGTGTGATTGCTCAGTGCAGTACAAGTTTTCTTCTTATTCGTAAGATAGTGCAGGTGTTCAGATGGGTGGCGAGGGGTCTTGCCTTCCTCTGTCAACCAGAGGCTACGTTTCTCCATCCTGTGGCTCTCCTGTCCTCTGGTGTCTCATCCTACACCTGCCTCCAGTCAGCACAGGGGAAGGAAGAACCTGGAGGGACATACCTAAGAGGCCTCAGGGTAGCAGGAAGCAGAAAACATCACTTCTGTTACCCCATGGACTAGACCTCAGTCCCATGCCATACCAGTTTGCAGGCAAGCTGGGAAATGTAGTCGAACTCTGAGCTCCAGGAGAAAGTGAATATGGATTTTGTGAACAACCAGAATTCTCTGCCTTGCTTGTTTCTCCTGGGGCAGCTGCAGATCTTTACATGATTATATTCCTTTGTTCATTCCACTAAGTCTGTCAACTCCTTGAATACTTATTCAAAGATATTAGCTGGGTGTGCTTATTAAACATTTGACATTTGATAGCCGAGGAGGAATTTATTGGTTTACACATGGGTTTGAACATGCTAGAGTTCTGTCTATACACAGACTGAAGTATTTGCCCTCCTTGAGAGAGTGGGATTAAAAGAATTTTCCTATGGATCTTTCATGAATGAATTGTTAGGGTGGCATAAAGCAGATTTTCTGTTCTTAAAAATCCAAGAGATCTTTAAAAAGGGGGGGCCACATGGATTCTGTGACAAAACTTCTATGGTTTAGTACAGTTAACTCTTGACCAACATGGGGGTAGGGCCTCTGATCATCCCCTTCCCCATTCAAAATCCATATATAATTTTGGACTCCCTCCAAACTTAACTACGATCATCCCTTAGTATTTGGGGTGGGCCCTTGTTTCAGGGCTCCCGAGGATACTCACATCCCTTTTAGTTGACCCTTCCTATCAGGTTCCCGTTCAACCAACATCCAGGGTTGATTGAACTCATGAATTCAGAACCTGCTGATAGAAAAAAAATGCCCTTATCAGTAGGCTCAAGCACTCCAAACCTGTATTGTTCGGGGTCAGCTGTAATCAGCCATCATCAGAGAGTTTGAGTCCATTTTTCTTCATTTCCAAAAACAGTCTTCTCAAGCAGCATCTCCACCCAGGCGCTGTGGTACCTCTTTCCGTGATGTATATCTCCCTACAGAGCCCCTGGGTTGCTGCAGGAAGCAGATTACAACTAGGCAGCCGTAGTCAATTTTTGAGTCTATTCAGTCCTCACCATCCCAGGACAGGAATTTTACCTGTTAGCTTTTGACAGGTCTATTGAAAGAAGATTCACATACCCTAAAATATACCCATTTAAAGTTTGCTGTTCTGTGGCTTTTAGTGTATTCACTTAATTGTGCAACTATGTCAACGCAATCAATTTTAGAACATTTCCATCACTCCATATGTAAACACACTTTCTCCGACTCTCCCCAATCTGCCTAGCCCCTAACAACCAATTATCTATTTTCTTTTTTTTTTTAAAGATTTATTTATTTATGCATGCAAGAGCTGGGGTGTTGGCCAGAGGTCGGGGGAGGGAGAGGTGAGAGGATTCACCAGAGACAGAGTGGGAAGCAGAACAGGTTGATTGACTGAAATACACTGCTGAGGGGAGCAGTGGGAGAGACAGGAGAGGTCGTCTGGGCCATATGGGTTAGCTCCCCGGTAGGGGATCGAATTCATGCTGTAGTGGCTGCCAGTAGCTTCATAGTGCTGAGACTTAACCCCTTACTCCACCAGGGAGGCCCCCATTCTATTTCCTATCTCTACAGATTTGCCTGTTCTGGATATTTTATATAAATGGAGTCATATGCTGATATGCTGTATGACCCTTTATGACTAACTTTTTTCACTTAGCTTGTTTTTAAGGTTCATCCATGTAACCCTATATGTACTTTTTTTTTGCTGAATAATATTCCATTATATGGATATATCATGTTTTCTGTATTCATTCACGAGATGATGGACATTTGGGTGATTTCCACTTTTTTGGCTAATGCTGCCATGGACATGCTTCTGCAAGTCTGTGTGGATGTATGTTTTCATTTCTCTTGGTTATATATCTAGGCGTGGAATTGCTGACCATGTGGTATCTATATATTTTATAGCATTTTAAGGAACTTCCGACTTTACCAAAGCACCTGCACCATTTTATATTCCCACCAGCACTGTGTGAAGATTTGGACTTGTCGACACCCTTGCCAACACTTGTTTTCATCTTTTTTATCGTGATCCTAATGAGTGGAAGTGGTACACCAGTCTGCTTTCACTCTCAAATCCTAGTTTCTTTGAGGCTCCTGGGAAATGGAGACAACTCTACCTCATTCAAGGGTTGGGAGCTCTGTTCTCATCACTATATAAATACTATCAGATATGTCTGGGAATTTCGAGGAGGTGATGACGGATTAATTTAGTGCCCATTTCTGTAATTCCCTGTCAGTTTATTTTTAAAGTTCAGATAAGAGAGAAACAAAACCTTTGGCAAACTAGAGTTAACAAAAAAGATTGCAGTTTCTCTGTTACACCAAGAGAAGATAGTGTAATTTACCAGAACAGTTGTGGGTGTTTATTTTGGTATATAGTATCAGTGGACTCCCCAAACGTAACCTAGTGGGAAACTTGTTGCAGTGTCTTGTTATAAATGGTAACTTTTATATTGTTATAAATATCTTGTTATAAAATAGGTGATAGAGATATTTTTAAGGGATTTTTGGTGAAAGTCTGGTATTCTTATTTTTTAGGTCTAGATCCACTCGTGTCACAAGTTTAATTTGCCTGTTTTTGAAAAAAACTGATTCACACTTAGGACAAAAATTCCTGGATTCTTCATTGGTGGAGATAAATTTTCACCCAGTTGGATTAGCATCATATCAGTGATAATCTCCCAGTCTATATCCGTCCTGATAAAAGCTTTTTGGAAATTTGAAGATATCTTAAAAAGAAGATATACTGTAGAGAAAAATATGTGATGTCCTGGATTATTACCTGTGTCTAGAAAAGCCATATCCAGCAACAGTTAAAGGATTGAGGCAAGAAAGGGATGATTTCCTGGGTTGCAAAGCCAAGGGCATGTGTTCTATGACCTCTCTGACCACTACACTTCCTGGCACCTGGCATGATAGTAGATGTTCAATAAATATGTGGTATTGACCCAAGAGACTTTATCCTCCAGGTAGAAAGAAATGTAGCTTTCAGAGAGGTATTTTGCCCCTAAGAAAGTGTGATTGGATAACACCTCAAGAGCCAGAATTAGTCACTCATTCATTCAACGAGTATTTGTTATTAATGAAAATCTCATGCCAAATACTGAAGCATTAGAGACCTTAGGGATACAAGTATGACTAACTTTCTCTGTACCTCACATACCCAACACAACTGTGATAAAGAAAGAAAAATGAACATGGAGCCGTCCTGAGCCTGGGTAATAACCAGACAGAACCAGGCGGCTTTGAGGGTCTGGTTCCAGCACATCCAGTCACCCTGGCAGGTTGGGGCATGCCCAGATGCCTCCACAGCCAAGAAGAAAATAAAACCACATCAGCAAGCCACAGCCAGGATTGAAAATTGACCAATCACCGCTTGACATACTTACACCTGTCAGAATTACACTGACCGAACGCCTCATTTGCATAAGCCCTGCCCCTTTTGCCTATATAAGCCAGGGCTGGGAAAAGCACCTTGGTCATTCAGCCTAAGTGTTCCCTGCGTCTGTATCCCCCAGACTGCAGTTCTGAAACCCCCAATAGGAATAAACATTTGCTGTAATACAAGAGCTGTGACACTTCTGCTGCAATCAAATAAAATTAGAACTATAACATTACTGCTATCACGAGACCTGTAACACTTCTGTTGCGACACCTGAACTCTAACACCTGAGCTGTAACCCAGTTACTCTAACTCAACCAGACTTTGGTATCTTGGTCAACAAATGCATAGATAAATCACTATTATAGTACAGCAACTTGACTGCTTTGTAAGTGCCAGCCATGGGAACTTTGAGAGAGGAAAGCCCAAAATACTCAGAATCCCAAATCAGAGAATATACAAAGTCATACTTATCCACGGCATATTTTTTGCTCTCATATCTGGCTGCAATATGTTTGTTTAAGTCCAATTGCTAGTTAGATATTTATGGGAGTCCTTAGCCCGCCAGATGATTTTAAATATAAATATTACAATAGTACAGTTTTGAGTCTACTATGAAAATAAACTGTCCTTTGAAATGGGAATGCATTACTATTTTGAGACTACTAGGATACTGTTTGGTGGGGTCTTAATGTTATCTCCAAAAATGAGTACTACTTTCTATTTTAAGATGAGAAACAGGGAACTCTATAGCTCAGATGTTAATGTCAGTTTTTCTCATTATTGAATATACCTTTCATATTTTGACTTTATGGAGGAATAAATTATTTATGTTAACTAAAAAGTTGATTTTAACACATGAATAATAGTAATGCATGATGGAAAAGACATTGGGTGACAAAACTAGCACTTTGTTGGGTACTGTGTGATGAGGCTAAAACAAACAAATACACACAGTTCTGTTGCTTAAGTCAACAGCAGTTCATCTCCCACCACACTCCATGTATGCAGGCAGGATCCTGAGAGGTATCTGGGGCCCAGGCAGAGAAGGCTCCATCGCCTCTGGATGTTGTGATCTTGACATGGCTGCTGGACAGGCTGAAGAGGAAGTCAGCAAAGAGGAAAGTGTCAGGGCTCAAATGCTTTCAGCCAGAAGTAATACCTGTCACTTGTACTCATTTCCATTGACTGAGCAAATTGATATCTGCTGGCTTCAAGAGGACCAGACCAGGGAGTATCCACAGGATAGCAGATTCAGAAATACTGGTTTGTTTGAAATGGTCAATAAAGCACTACCTTAGATTTCTCTGAGGTCCCTACACGGGGTTTTCACGGCTCCACAAGTTTTGACTTTTTGTTCTAAGACTTTCTTAATATGTAAATCCTTGCCTTCTGGAAATACTGGGGATGAGAAACAGTTCTTTGAATCTAGCAGGTACTGACTGCATTTATATAATCTGTAACCTCTGCTTAAAAGCTAGGTAGCTCATTCATCAATTAATCTCTCTACATTTCGTTTTATTTTAGACAGTTGGAAGAAGCCAACTCTGTAAAACAATTATTGAGAATTTTCCCCAAATGAATGTCAGATATATGCCCAGAAATCTTGTAAGTCCTATTGGATCTAAAAGTCCAGTAGATCTATTTTCTGTGTATCAATCATCTCTGGGGACAGTTTTATAAATGTTCCTCTACTGCATAGCCAGGATCTCCTTCCCTCCATTTCTCTAATAACATTCCCTATCTTTTCCTTCCAGCATTAACCAGCCGCTTCCTCCAAGCCATCAGGCTTCTGTTAACAGTCCCCTCAGGGTCTTTCCAGCTGATCTTAAAGCCAGTGACATGTGTTTTGGATTTTAGCCACTTTCAGATACCAAATTTCTGTTTCAGTTTTTATTGCTGTGTAACAGCTCATCACAAACATGGTGACATAAAACAACTGTCACTTTATTATACTTTCAGGTGATGTGGGTCAGGAAGTTGGAAAAGGCAAATTTTCACTAAAGGTTGGAAGTACAGTTGCTGTCAAATGTTGCCTTGAGCTGGAGTCATCTGCAGACTTGTCAGAGCTGAGGGCTTCTCTGGTGCCAGCTGCTGCCTGGGTTCAGCACACCACCAGCCAATCCTGTGGTTTTAAGGCCACCAGGCCCTTTACCTGGCTCCTGGCTGCCCCTGGAGTGAGCATCAAAAAGGAGCTAGGTGGAAACTGCGTGATCTTTTGGTGACATACCTTTCCACATTCAAAGAGAGGGGAGGAGACCCCATCTTTGAATCGGCAAAGTAACAGTTTGTGGACATCGTTTGAAACTGCTTGCACCTGGGGCAACACTGGCAAAAAGCAAAAATTACCTCACTGTGTAATTGTATCCAGTATGTGAGCACCGTCTGCTTTGCATTATATCTACTTGTACAGTGAAAATCCTGTAATGACAAGTTATGTTATAATGGTACTTTCTTATATTTATGACTTTTTCTTAAGTAGGGGCACAGTATTTTACAGTGTACACATTTTATTCCTAGCGAACTAGAAAGCTGGATTTTTTTTCCCTAAAGCCATAGCAAAATAATAGGGAAACTGTCTAGAGGGATATTCATTTAATTCTCAAATAGCGACAACTTTTCTGGCAAGATTTAAAAGCCAGAAGCCACAAGAGAAAAATTTTAAATAGTAGACTCCAGAAAATTTTAAATGTCTGTACAGGAAAAGATACAATAAGTGAAGCTGAAAGCTTAATAAACTGGGTAAAGTATTTGTAATATGAATAATATAGAGGAAAGTAGGCAGTGTAACTTAAGTATAAAGTAGCATCTCTCATAAATCTATTAGGGCTAAGGGAGATTAAGTGTCCAAAGTAAAAATACTTAATAAAAAATAGGTTCTAGCTGTGATAAAAAGAACATCTACATGACTCAACCCCTATGGCAAAGGAACTAACTCATGTTGAAAAGCTTTTATACAGTAAAAAGAAAAATACATGGTGATTAAATAAACACCCTACTGAAAGGGGGGGAAATATTTACACAATGTATAACTGATAAGGGATTTATTACCAAGATATGTAGAAAACACATATTGAAGTGGAAAATGTCAGGCTAACCTGTTGATTAGCTGAAGTTGGTACATAGCCTGTAGACTGAAAGTTTTGGGAAACAACTGATAAACGCTCTCAAGGCCACATACCTGATTCATGCATCCCAACTGACTGTATCCCTTGCTTTAGGCAATGAATACTCTGTTACCCAGTTGCTCAGAGCTCAGCCTTTGGAGAAAGACCTCATCTGGACCACCGGCATAAATAAAACCTTCTCTCCTCCTTTCTGAGTCCTGCCTGGTTCCCTAATGAAAATCTGCCATAACATTCAATAATAAAAAAAACCCTAATAAATAGGCAGCAGATATGAACAGACAGTTCACCAAAGAGGGTATCAAGAAGCCAATAGACTTATGAAAAAATGTTTATCATTGCTTCCAATAAAAGAGATGTAGTGAGATATCATTTCATGCCTTTGAAAATAGACATATTCAAAAGACCTCTAATAATACGTGTTGGAGAGGAATCCTGTTACACTGTTGTGAAAATATGAACTGGTGCAACCATTTGGAAAAGCAATCTGGATTTACCTTAAAAACTAAAAATGGCAATATCGTATGACCTGGCCATATATCCAATAATATGAGGCCAACAACAGAATAACTGCATGATTTACAATAGTTAGGACATGGAAGCAGCCTAAATGCCCATTAGGGAGGGATTGGATCAAAAAGATGTGGTATATACACATCATGGAGTATTACATAGCCATAAGAAAAGATTTTCAACAAAATGGAGGGAACTTGAGAGAACTGCTGTAAATAGACCTTTAGTTATGTGTAAGAAAGGTACGGGGGTGGGGGGCGGGGGAGAGGATCCTAAGTTTCTGATCCCAGGAGTTTAAGTGAGCTTGTTCCTCTGAACTATGAACTTCTCAAGTGTTCCTCAGTTTTCTTCTCTCTGCTTAGATGGGACAGGAAGGCTAGAGCTGGTTAGAACTGGGTATTTCCTTCCCCATGTCTGTTATGCTCTGATGATACCCAAACAGGTAAGGCTCCAACTAACTAGTTTTTTCGTTGAGAACCTTAACACTTTGTGGTCCGCTCACGTATTAGTACGTGTTTTTGTCACCAGTATCAGGTGGCCGCTCACGTATTCATGCGTGTTCATCTAGTCTCCATTTTTTCACGCCACAGTGGATTTATTCGGAACTATTAGGAGCTATTTCTTTGATCATACGCAGTCTAGAAGCTTTACACATTGTTTTGGTGAAAGTGTAAGGTGTTTTATGAGAGATATTACAGTTTTTTTAATATCCAGTAGTTCAGGAGTTGTGTGTGTTTTATTGAATGCTTATACCATTCATGCGATGGCACAGAAAATGGCCAGCCCCAAAGGCTGGTAAATTTAAAGGGCACCGGCACACAAAGTGTTAAGAAGAACAGTGTTATTGGCTTAATTCAAAATGATTCCTCTTTGACTCCCTCAGCTAGAAGAATAAGGGGATTGTTCTCTAATATTTCCTTGTGAGAATCTGGTTGAGCTCCTAGAAGTAAAATCTACAGAAGTGTGGCAGAGCCAGGTGAGGGTCCCTCTGGGAGTTTATAATTCTCAGACTTACCCACACTGCACCTGCAGCAGTTCAGTGATTACAGTGCAGGTTTTCCAGCTAGAGCCCTGGTTTCCCATGCAGGTTTCCACTTTAAGTCTCTGCTATGGGAAACCTCAGCTCCTTGTAGTCATCAGTCTTTTTCTTAAGTCGTAGGGGCAGCAGTTTGCCCTATGTCCTCACCTCTTTTAGGGATCCGAAAAGAATTGCTCATTTTTCAATCTGTTCAGCTTTTTACTTGTTGGAGTGGAGTGGTAACCTTCAAGCTGCTTATATGCAGAGCCAGAAACTCAGATTTACCATGGAGAAGTGCAACTTGGTACAGTATTTAGTAAAACAGTCACAATTATTTATTGAAACCAAAAAATGTGCATGCCCTTTGACCTAGCATTTTACCTTTGGACACACTAGTATGAATGCACAAAGATGTATCAGAATATTGCTTTTATAGCAGCATTTTTTAATACAGAAATAGTTAAATAAAATGATGTGTTCACCCAAGGGATTGCTCTCCAGTTGCTGAAAAGGAAAAGAGATAGTTTGGTTTATCCTGACATGGAAAGACAGCCAACATAAATTGTTAAATGAAAGGGAACAAAATGCAAGTTTCAAAATGGTATGTTTGAAATTCAATTTTTATGTAAATTTATAGTAAAAATTAGGGCATGCTTAGAGAAGAGAGTTTTGGTAGAATATGTACCAGAAAAACTATTGGTTGCCTTTAAAATACAATGTTATAAAATTGTCAATGTATATTAATGACCTTTGAGTCTTATTTGATTTTTTTTTAATTAGGTAAAAATTCAAGAAAGAAAGTAGGTAGGGACAAATAGGACTGATTGAGAACAATAGAATGGAGCTGATAGCTTTCCTTGTTTTTCCTTACATCTAACAATAATAATGCAATAATCTCTGACTCTAGATTTTCACTTACCTCCTGGGAATACAGATGAATGGGCCCGAATAAATGCAGATGTGAGATCTCTTTGTGTTTCATTTGTGCTTTCAGAAATTGACAGCAGTAAGATGACAAGGGTTTCAAGCAGAAATGTTCTGTTAGCTGATTTTTTGGTCTTTTATTTTAAAGATTTATTTATTTATGCATACAAGCTGGGGTGTAGGCCAGCAGGGTGTGTGGCGGGGAGGAGGGTGTTGAGAGGATTCACCAGAGACAGAGTGGGGAGCAGAATAGGCAGATTGACTGAAGTACACTGCTGAGGGGAGCAGCGGGTGAGACAGGAGAGGTCTGCTGCACCATGTGGGAAACTCCCTGGCCGGGGTTCGAACTCGTGCTGCAGTGGCTCTGGATAGCTTCATAGTGCTGCAACTCAAACCGTTGCACCACCAGGGAGGCCCTGGTCTTTTTTAATGTATAGTTTTTTTATTATTAATTCTTCTAGTAAAAAATCTTTATCAGGAAAAATAACCCCCTCTGCAGAGAAAGTTTCTTTGGTTCAGTTATATCAAGATTAATGGTTTCTTGTACCCAAGAGATGTTTATAAGTTTATATGTTTATAAGGAATTTTTTATAGCAGGTGTCTCTATTAAGAGGCTGACTAAAAAGTAGATTAGTGGGATAGTGAAAATTGTGGGAACTATTTCACTTCTATTATAAAATATGGTTTATAGCTACAATTTTCCTGCTTGAATGACTTCTAAGCACCTGTGATATGACTGTCAACTAATATTCTTCCAAATTACTTGTCCTGTTAACTTCCTGATTTGACTGAATTTTACCTCCCATTTATGTCCTGATGATTTTTTCTGCTTTCCTCATTGTGTTTTTCTAATTGATTGGCTTTGTTCAATTCAAGTTTTGCATGATGACTCTTTGTTGTTTTACCTTCTGTGAATTTCCTAACAGAAGTCCTGGAGGGGATTTGGGTGCCAAAAAGAAAAAGAAGAAACAGAAGAGAAAAAAGGAGAAACCAAATTCCGGAGGCACCAAGTCAGACTCAGCATCTGACTCCCAGGAGATTAAAATTCAGCAGCCTTCAAAAGTGAGAGCCCTGTGTTATTTGACCTCTGCAGTCCCATGCACGAGAGAGCGGGTTTGTGAGGCTAGCTATGTTGAATCCCAGGGCAGTTAGGGCTTTGTTGTGACCTTGCCGAGTGGCATTAGTAACGAGGGTATTACAGCCTTCCTAAACTGGCCCTGGCACCCAGATAACTAAGAGGTACAGACTGTGCTTTTGTGTGGATGTGTATTCTGCCTGTATTTCCCCCCTTTCTCAGTTTTGAATTAGTATTTAGATTGTAGTTGTAGAAGAAAGCCTCAATGTGAGTTTCTTAGGAGGTTGTTGTTTTTTGCTTTTTTTTTTTTAAGTTACACTTAATATTTGATTACTTTTAGTTCAGAAGATATTCACATTTTAATTTTTCTGGGTGTCTGTCTAATTACCTGAATAGCACAACACCATCTGGCAGCAGATTTCAGCGGGAACAGTCACGGGTAAGTCTTACGTTGACTTTGAATCAGACCAGTCTTCAGTGGCCATTCTTAATTCCATTGCCAAGGGTGGGAAATAGCTCCTGACACTCCTCCTGAAGAAACAGCCATTTTAGAGCAAACCACAAGCTGTGTGGCTGCGCCCTGTGTTGGCAGATGGCCAGCCTGCTGTGCGGTCAGTGGCGCAGATGGCAGGCGTCCCTCTCTGTGGGGCCAACCCAGGGCCCCTGGCTGTGAGCAGTCTTTTTATGCTGCTCAGAGAAGCACAGAGTCCTCTTGATGCAAAAAACCTCGCAGCGCAAAGGAGAAGATGGAATTAGAATTATAAGGAAAGAAATTATCTTGAAAGTTGTCCTGTGGTGTGACCGAAAGGACTCGGGAGCTGGAGGGGACCCAACCCATGCTGGCCCTGGGGCTCTCAAGCTCTGTGTCTTTGCACCAGGCTCTGCCCTGGGCCCATTTCCTTATCTGCAAAAAGGACATGATGATCCCTTTTCATCAGCTCACAGGACTGTTAGGAGGTTGCAATTAGATCATTTTGCTAAATGACTTTTACCTTTAAGGCACGGGTGCACTGGTAGTTATTGCTGTTATGCACGTTTCGTGGGGCTTAATTTTTTCCTGTACACAGTTTACACTGTCATGGAATAAGTCTTGAAGGTAGTTTTGTTGTTGTTACCTATTTTACACATAAGGACCAGAAATCACTGAGAAGGAAAATTACTTGCCCTGATTTTTCCCCCCAACTACTTTTGTGGGGTGAGAAGAAAATGGAGTTTTCCTCCCTAGCTTTTTGACTTGGTTCTCAGGCAATATTTTCTCCACCAGATGTAATTTCTAAGATAATGCATATCAGGTACACCATCAGCTTGCAAGATAATTTTCCATTTTTAAATGTTGCCCACCAAATAAATGCGGTGTTACTTATATGCAGTTGTGGCCATTTCCTGTTGCTTCTACCATCACCATCAGCTTCACCCCACTTCTGTACCCTTGATGACCTTGAGTCCTTCCCCTACCCTCTGGTCACTTAGAAGGATCTGGAGCAACCAAGGCGGGAAGCACAGTTACGTGGTAGAGAAGCTTTTTTCTTTCTAAATTAAGAGCTGGTCAAAATTGTTTTAATGTGGGCTTTTCTCCATTGTACTTTTTAAGACTTCTTTTCGTTAAGCTGATGCCAGCTCTAGATAACATCATAACTTATAGTGAACTGTGTTTAGAGAATATTCTGGCTTACACTCAAGAACCAAAATAAAATATTTGTCTGAATTCTTATAGACTTCTTAGTGACAGAGGATTTAGACTTTTCCCCCCAAGGTGTTAACACTGGAAAATAATGGGTAGAGAGTACAGTTGTTAGTATTCCCCAAGAAGCAAATGTAGAGGAACATTCTCTTACAGAAATATAATAGTGGGGAACTAATGCAGGGTTGATATACATTCTCACCTTGCCTAACACAAATTCATTTCTCCTCAGGTGGTGCCACTATGGAAGGTGAATGGATAGGTTTAAAGATTTATCATAACTGAGTTTTCCTTATTACTTGTCACCACGAACTCAAAATCTCTGCTTACTTGAATTTACTTTCAGAAAGTGTTTAAATAGTGAGCACTGGGATATAAATATTTTATGAATGGGCGTTCATGAATGCTGGCCAGCCTAATGAGGCTAACTCAGTGGGACAGAAACCACACTAAGTCCACTTCTTGGAACTGAGATCATTGGCTCGTTTGGAGCAAAGATGCTGATTCATGTTTGTTGCAAAACATTCTGCATTTGGTATAATAGTATTAGAGGATGTAACTCAAGTATCAGGAAAGGAGAATTATCATGACAAATTCAGTGCAGATGCTGTAAGTGTATTTTTGTAAGGCTGAGTTCAACTTTGCCTTTTTAAAGATAGAGGCATGTTCAAGCCTTATTGTTGAAATATGCTGAGCTGTCAGTTCCCATTTAAGATGTAGATTTCCTAACAGTGTGTGTTGTTGGGTATTCAAATGGTTAATGAATTTCATTTGGCTAGAAATTGATTACTTATTTGTTAGAGATCTAAAAGAGACCCAAATAAGAGAAATCTAAAAAAATACTATACGAGAACAGCAAAAGTAGTTAGTTGCCTTAATATGTATAAATGAGGTATAGCCCTTACAATTTAGATCTTAATTCAAATATAAGATAAGCAGGTCCTATGGCGTAGTCCTGTGTCCTGCTGCCAGACTCGTACATGGAGACACTGAGACTTCAGCCTGCATCTCCTTAGACTCCAGCACTTGATTTCCTTGAATCGTGTTAGTGGCAAGAATCCCAAAGAAATCTAATAAGTAAAAATCACAGGACATTCTCTATGAAGTAAATCCTGTTTTCTTGATCAAGGGGAAGCAGTCAAACTCATTATATTGTAGAAGCTGCATTCATTGCTTTGTGCGTCTTCTAATCTTTATAAAAGTCAAAACACGAGCCAATAAACAAACCTGCCAACACACTGTTTTGTACTCGGTCAAACAGGCAAGCTCCCAGGTTCAAGAATCTGCTCCAGACCTCCGACTTCAGATTTAAAGTTGAACTAAAGTCCAAAGCTGCTGTTTATAAGTCATTGAGGGTTCCTGGTGTGTCAATTTATGTGAACCCAAGGGCTCTGAATTCCTCCTAACCACCTCTGCACTACAGTGAGGCGCATGCTCTGTGTGGCAACAAAATTATGAAACTGATTATTCACATATTGAGAAGACTCACCGATTTCTATATCCAGACCTACATATTCCACTTCCATTTCAAGTATAGTCTCATTTTCAATGTATTACAGTGCTGGTTGAGGAATTTTTTTAAAAGCTGAGGAATCTTTATAGATGACAGGGATATTGGCTTTGGGGAAAAATCTTTAGAATTTAAAGCTGTTGTTAATTTTTTAGACTGAAACTATGTTTTACATAAAAAGGAAGTTAGTTTCCAACATGGATTGAGGAGAACAGGCTGTGAATGCCAAGGACCCGATTTACAGAGACTGCTCTTCCCTCTACTGGGAAGGGCTGTCTCTAAAGGAGCCTGAGGTGGGGCCAGGGTGTGTTCAGGGAGAGGCCTTCCTTCAGGTTTCCTTTCTTGACTAACTGCCTTCCCAGCTCAGCACTAAGCACAGCTTTCTTTCTTTGTGTGTGTGTTGTTGTTGTTTTATGAACTAAAATTTCCCTTATCTACCCAGTTTCCATTCTTGAGGTTAATTCTTTTGTCTCCCCCAACTCCTACCCCCATCACCCGCCCACTGCCGCTGCAAAGCTTACCCCTGATAGCCGCGGCTGGTGGCTCGCTGGCTGCTGTGTGACAGAATGCGCGCTTTGCATGTCACTGGGGTTTGCCTTTCCGCCCAGACAATGTTGGTGAGGGCTGTTTGCAGATGGGTGGGAAAATAAAGCCAAGGGTATTTTGGTTGACTTTAAATTTCCCAAACTGTCAGTGCCCCCGTTCAAACTGTAGAATAGTTGTTATCTTTAATATGTGTGCTTATCATTGAATATATTAGTATATTCAAGCCCAAGGCCTTGGCCAACTTACAGGAGGGTGGTTCATTTTTTCCATGTTGTAGTCTCCTAGGCAGATACACATGTCTCTGCCCCAGGTATTGAAGCAGTGGCGACTTCTTCATCTTTTGCGTCTCTGTGTCTTTGCTGTTATAGAATCCCACCTTTCCAATGCAGAAGTTGCAGGATATCCAGAGAGCAATGGAGCTGTTATCCGCATGCCAGGGCCCCGCCAGGAACATTGATGAGGCTGCCAAACACAGATACCAGTTTTGGGATACACAGCCGGTACCCAAACTAAGTAAGCTTTTTTTTTTTTCAAAGATTGTATTTATTTATGCATACAAACTGGGGTACAGGCCAGTGGCGTCAGGCTGTGAGAGGGTACACCAGAGACAGAGCGGGGAGCAGAACAGGCTGATTGATGGAAATACACTGCTGAGGGAAGCAGCGGGCAAGGCAAGAGATGTCTGCTGCGCCATACGGGAATCTCCCCGGCCGGGCATCAAACATGCGCTGCAGCCTCCAACAACTCCACAGCTCTGCGCTAACCCATTGCGCCACCAGGGAGGCCTGGCATTCAGTGATTTTTTTAGACTAATTCCTATCCCTATTTAAAAAATCTTATTGTATTATTTTAATATTAGTATATTAAAAATTTTGTAGATGTAAAAGAGAACATATCCCCCAACCCCTATTTTTTGCTTCTGGACTTTGTGGAGTTTTTCCTATTTATACATTTTTAACATTTTCACATCTTTGTTATTCTTAAAGACATAGAAACTTAGCTCTCTTGAATCTTAGTGAAATGGAAAATATTTTGTACAGCAGTTGATTCTGACATTCACCAGTGGTGTTAATCATTGCCAGTGCAGGAATGTTCCAGTATAATAGGGAGTTGGAATATACTGGGAAAGCCTTTGTTGTCAGGACTTGGGGTCATGTAAGAAATTTGGTAGCTAGGCTTCTTTCTTCAGTGATTTGCCTGTTCTATTTCACTTAGGATTTTATCACTTAAGTGTCCATAAACATCATTTAATTATTTTTCCTTCATGTTATGGAAAAAAATGTTATAAATACTACAAACTGTTTAAAAATATATTACAACCTAAACCTGTTATTTTGTCTTATATTTATGTAAAGATAGATTATCGTATAATTATTTCCATGTTTTTCTTTCTTGATTGTTCAGGTTCCAGAATCAATATAGTATATAAAGGATCAGGTGCCAGCTAAAACGCTTAATAACCAGTTATGCACAAATAACCAGCTTTAAGAAATATAAATCAGAGACAGTCAACTTCTGTGCCTTCCCATAATGCCTTTCAATCACCATTAAATCTACCACTTTCTCCCACTCACGTCCACCCCAAGGAGCTTAAGAAGGCTGAGCTTCCAAGAATGAAAAAACAAAGGAGTGATCTTTACTTGCCTTTTTTCTTTCAGACTTTAGAAATGTCTTGGCTAGTGGAGGAAGACTCTAGAATAAATTTATAGGACTTTACATAACATTAGTTGTGTGACCATCAGCTAAAGAGGTGCAGCCATATGGATCTAAGTGTATGGGTTTCTGAACCCTCCTTAGAAGCTGCTGGGGCTCTTAGGTCACTGCCCCTGGAGGAGAAAGTGCTTCTAGCTCATCTGACCTCAGGGTCCTGCTTTGGGGAGTAACCTAGGTGCTCACTACATATTGGCCCTTCCCCTGAATTCTTCAGGATTCACCATTCCTAGAACACTTGGTAAGCACCTCAGTTAAGGCAATGGCGAGGTTAGTGGGGAAAGGGACTGTGTGAAGGAGTTGCCACTTCGACTGGCTTGTAGAAGCCTAAGCTATCGACGAGCTGGTAGTGTGGAGATAGGAGACAAAAAACAAAGTCAGAGATTGGAGAAATAAACATACCTTGTGGCTTCCACTTGTAAGGGTCTGTGATGGTAGGAACCTATGGGGGTCCTTCATTCAGATGTCTGATGCGTGTCTGTTATCAAATGCCAGGCACCAGTACATACAGCAAAACAGTAGTGGAAAAGTCAGATGATAAATGGCAGCCAGGTGGTGGGAGGTGGAGGGAAGACAGCGCCCAGGTAGGAAAAAACTTTGGTCAGGAAAGATGCAGGAGGAAGCAATGCATAGACTACATCTGATAGAACTCAAGGGACCTGCCACGGCAAGGGCAGGGAAGGACCTCGCCAGAAGAGGGAAGTCCCTCCAGAGGGAGATCCATGTGATTGAACCCTGGGGACCAGGGTGGGCTGGGTGTACGAGGGTGGTCAGGCAGGTAGCGGTCATGTCAGAAGCCTCAGATTTACCCCAACAGCATTGAGAAGCTGTGGAGAAATAATAGGAAAAGTTGCGCAAGGCTGTGCTGTGATGGCTTGAGGTGCACTGCCAGCAGGCCAGATGGAGAGGAGTAAACACTTCTAAAATTAACTTTAGATTTTGGGAGGGGTCAGAGGTCACTGCAGCCCTCCATCCCCAGTTTATAGTATTGCAGTGTATAAAGACAGTCATTATTAAACCTAAGGCTGTTATTAAACCTGGGTTGCATACGGTGGTGCTGTCTGTATGATTAATCTGTAACATAGGAGTTGAGACTGAGAAATCATGATCACTTCATGATGTCCACTTTGTCTTCGGGTGACAAAGGGATTCTTTTCTTTCCTGATGAAATAGTAGTGATTGTCCACCACCGCTAAGCTGCCCTGTTTCATTCCTTAGGTAACTGAAATAGTTACATATTTTAAAAATTATATTAAAGGGTCCTAAATATGATTCTCTTTCACATAACTGGCCACTTTAGATTGTTAGAAGACTTATAATTGAATATTCAGTCTTTTTGTATTTTTCTCTCCCTCTCTAGATGAAGTAATAACATCCCACGGTGCGATTGAAGCCGATAAAGACAATGTACGTCAAGAGCCATACTCCTTGCCACAGGGTTTTATGTGGGACACTTTAGATTTGGGAAATGCTGAAGTGGTGAGTCAAACTCTTAAATTCAACACCTGTGTTTCCAAAAATTGTTTGAGTTGGTTCTGAGCACCATAGATAGGACACTTGTTTGTTCTTGTAGCTCAAGGAGTTATACACCTTGTTGAATGAGAATTATGTAGAAGATGATGACAACATGTTCCGCTTTGACTATTCACCCGAGTTCCTGTTGTGGTAAGCCCCCATCGTCCAGCATGCTGCGGGTGGGGGCTCCTGGCTTGGTTCATCTTGTGTGCACTTCTGTATTCTTGGATGCTGATTGGCACCTGCTTTCTCTGCCTGCACTATTTTCAGGGCTCTGCGTCCCCCAGGCTGGCTTCTTCAGTGGCACTGTGGAGTCAGAGTGTCTTCAAACAAAAAACTAGTAGGTTTCATAAGTGCCATCCCAGCAAACATCCGGATTTATGACAGGTATACATTAAAGCTTTTCCATGATGATTTTAATGTGTTGGTTTTCCAAGAATTGTAATTATAATAGCCTTTTAAAAATGACTAAATGCGGACTGTTGATAATGGAGGAGGTTGTGTGGAGCAGAGGTGGGGTAAGGGTTAAATGGGAACTCTACTTTTTGATCACTTTTGCTTTGAACCTAAAACTCCTCTGAAAGATAAAATTTATTCATTTTTTAAAATCTTGGATTGTGGAAAACAACAAAAGAGCATCTTTCACTTTTTCCTTGTCTCTATCCACGTACTTTTCTCTTTGTCTCTCAATCTCATGCATGTATACCCACAGAGAGATGTGTCTCACACACACAACCCTATGTATACGCATGTACCAGAATAAACAGATTCATAAACAGGTATTTCAGGTTTATTTCGGAAAGGATAAAAAAAATTTAAGGGGTAAAAAAATTTGTATCTATGATAAATACGCTGCATTTTTGCTCTGGGCCTCCAGCCCAGAAAGTTAAAAGATCAATCTATGAAAGTCAAAGGTCTAATACATAAGAGATCTTTCACTCTGTTGGGTTAGCTTACTTTCTGCTGAAAACGTTTGAGCTCAGGGCATATTGTTTGCCAAATTAAATGCCTCCATCTCTGGAAGGAGAACAGGAAATGGGCTGTGATGTTCTTGAGGGTTGAATGTAGCTCGAAAAGCACCAACTCTGGCCAAGGAGCCTTCAGGGATCCTGGGAATTGGATCTTACCAGATTTTGCATATGGGCAGCCCATTTAATGCCATAATCATATACATTCTAAGTAAAATGGATCTAGAAATTTTGAGGCACCTCTGATCCAGTTTCTAAGTTGAAAACTTAACAAAAGTCAAAATCCTAAAATTTATTTAGAACCAAGGGGCTATGTCTTCATGGCCTAGTATTAGAATCATTTTGGCAGGGGAGTATGGGGAAGAATATATCGATCTGAGTTTGTGAGAAGTCTGAATAATAGAATGTTCTCCTTAATTATTGCGTTAAAGGGGGTCTTTCACTTTATTAGTCTGAAATTTTGTGAGTGTTGTCTTAATTTTTGAAATGTTCTCATTTCATATTTACTCTTAATTTTTGACCCGTTTCTTAGTGTAAAGAAGATGGTTGAAATCAACTTCCTTTGTGTTCATAAGAAATTGAGATCAAAACGGGTGGCCCCAGTGTTAATTCGAGAAATAACCAGAAGAGTGAACCTGGAAGGAATTTTTCAAGCTGTTTATACCGCTGGAGTGGTCCTTCCTAAGCCAGTGGCTACATGCAGGTAACAGTACTACATTTCACCTTGGTTAAAGGTGTTGAACCGCACTGCTGGGTACCAGAAGTATTATTATCCTCCCTTGAAACTAAGAAGGATTTTGTCTTACCCTTGATTCTGTAGCAGAACCAAGAACTACTGAGCCAGTATTCTTTCCGGTATGCCATACACCACTTGGAGATAAAAAGAGTTTTTGACATTTTCCTGCTTATGATGCTGGCTCTATGTTTCTGTTTCTGTCCATTTGAAAGACTAGTGCTGTCTCTCCTTTGGAGAAACCCATGGCTCTGTGTTCTTGAAATGTCGAGCCTACTACTATTTTCTTTTCTCTCCAAACATTTAGTTTTAGATCATGCTCAGAAGAGCTATCAGGAACTGTTCCAAAAGCTCAATAAACAACAATTGAACAAACGCAATGTACTTATTTGCTGAGAATCAGAAGAAGGTGGAAGCTCTGTTATGTATTCATCTGCTCCTACCAAACTTTCAGAAGTTAATCCAGGGAGAAAATTGTTTTATTACATTGTCACTTCATTAGCCTATTTCTAAAAGCATCAGAAAGTTTATTTCCCTCCATTATTTTTATTGATGCAAGATGAAACTTCAGATAAGCATAGTATAAGGTAAAACTGTTAAATTACTCTTGCCTATTGAGTTATTCATAAATAGAATATATAAGACTTCATAGGTATATTTTAATATAAAATCATTCATGCTGGTCATTAAACTGAACCACTTAAGAAATTTAAGTTTCTTTTTCAGAAAGTTGTTTTCTTTTTTTCTTGTTAAAGATTTATTTTTTTTTTGCATATAAGCTGGGGTACAGGCCAGAGGCGTGGGGCAGTGAGAAGGTTCACCAGAGACAGAGTGGGGAGCAGAACAGGCAGATCAGAAATACACTGCTGAGGGGAGCAGCGGGCGAGGCAGGAGGGGTCTGCCGCACCATGTGGGACTCTCCCCGGCCGGGCGTCGAACTCACATCATGCGCTGCCGACAGCTCCACAGCGCAGCGCTCAACCGCTGCGCCACCAGGGAGGCCCCAGAAAGTTGTTTTCTTTTGTGTGTATTATATAAACATGAAGCCTTCTTATTTAGGGAGGATGATTTGATGTTTTTATACTTTTTCATTTGCTTTCTGTAGAATTATCAATGGAAATTAGAAACTGGGCACTACGAATATTTATTTTCTGTTTTTAAGACTCCTCTTTATAGATAGAGATAAAAAGTCCCAAACTACAAAGGAACATAATTTGGAATGCAGGATGTATTTCCGAGGTACAAGATGACTGATAAAATAGTTGCTTAGGAAGAGGCTGAGCATCCAGCACTGTACTAGGCACAATGTAGGTGTCAGTGAGTGCTTTTGTGACATTTAATGAACACTGACACAAAGAGTAAAAGCTTGTAGAATTAGAAATCAATCAGGTTTTTAAATCTTTGTTGTATTCCAGATACTGGCACCGATCACTAAACCCCAGAAAATTGGTAGAAGTGAAATTTTCTCACTTGAGTAGAAATATGACTTTACAGAGAACAATGAAGCTATACAGACTTCCAGATGTAAGTAAGAATGATTTGCAATTTTTTGAAGATATAACGATTGAAATTTTTAATGGAGAAAAGAATTTTTTGCAGTAGTCTTGAAAAAACAAAGACTCATGTCTGAGGAAGTGAATTTGTAGCTAAAAAGACTACATAAGACTCCATAGAACTCCAGGCGTAAGAAAATTTGGGATGCTCATTTGTTAATATTAATCTTTTTTTTAAAAGCTTTTAAAGATAACTCAATTTGTGATGGCGTGAACTTGAACTCAAGACACTGAAGTTTTGAAATTTTGAATATTTGTGGTCCCTTAAGTAAGAGGGAAGCAAAGGTCAACCTTCTGATGATATCTTATGTAGTGGAAGTAGAGCAAAAAGTTTTAAAGAAAAGAGATGGAGGAAGAAATAATGTCTCATTAAATTATCATATGTTTTTAACTAGCAAGTTTCCAATATGAAAAATTGTCTTTCAATATGGAAAAGGTTACATGTACTGATCAGTCTTGGCTTTATTTGGAGCTTAGCTGTAATAGCTATCTATTAGCCTAAACACAGCTGTTGGAAATAGCACATCTTCTGTGAGTCAGCGTCAAAGCAGAGCTTAACTGAGGCCTCTGCTTCCAATTCTCCCATGAAGTTGCTGTCAAGGTGTCTGTCACAGCCGGTCAAATCTGGAAACTCATGTAGAGGTGCATCCACTTCCCAGCTCATATGCTGTGGGCAGACTTGAGTCCCTTGTGGACAGCTGGACATAGGGACTCAGCTCCTTGGAGGCTGACTTTAGACTTGGCCTTGGGGATTCTCCATGGGGCGGCTCATAACATCACAGCTAGTTTTAGCAAAACCAGTGAGGACAGATTCTACAGAAAATCTTCTAGTAAGATGGAATTTAAAACCTTTTTGTAATCAGTTCACACAGTGAGGTCTGGTCACCACTGCCATATGTCATTGGTTAGAAACAAGTCACAGGTCCACCCCCCACACAGAAGGACACCCTCACAAGGCCCTGAACACCTGAAGGTAGCCATCAGCTGGCCTGTCTTTGAATCTGTCCACCGCAGACGGGATATTTGGTTTTAGTTTCTTCTGGGTTGTTACAAAGTCTAACTAAAGATGGCCTCGAACTGACAGGTAGGAAGGAGCTGAGCCCCTCTTTCCACGAAGACCTCAAGTGTGCCCACAGCCATGTGAGTGGTCCATTCCTAGTGGAGAACCCCGCTCCCCAATGTTTTAAGTGAACAAGGGATTTTTGTGGATTGTAGACATGTTCCTCTGGAATGTGGTGGGGACCCCATTTATAGGCCTTTCTAGGTTCCCATTTCTGTCCCTTTTGCCTCTTGGCCAGTTGTATGTTTATCCATTACCTGTAACCAGTGGCTGAATTGATGTCTTTTTTCTGATGACAGACAATTATCAACCAATTTCTGACCTTAGGCAGAGTATAACGAGGAGATAAGTGGGATGAAAGAAACCAGATATTAGAAGTGTCAGGATCATCTTTCTTGGCCTTCACAAGCTGGCAGAAGCTTCAGAGGGCTTAGCTGTTGTTGTTGCAGGAGACACTGGGGGATCAAACTCACTGCCTCTTTGTGAGGCCGAGGAGGGAGAGGGAGGGTAGATCAAAGCAGATGAAAATATAGACTCTAGGCAACATGATGAAGAGGAGGGTCTGCCTGACTTGAGGAAAGTGCAGTAAGGCCTCAGGCTGGGCCTAAAAAGGTGAAGGTGACGTGTGACTAAAATGGGGAAATAGGAAGATATGAGAGAGGTCACTGTCACTCTCACAGATCACTGTCATCATGATCATTGAAATTTTCTGATCAGCTTTCTTTTGAAGCTAGAAACAATTTCTGTTAGTGGCCAATATCCAGGGCATCTGAAAGGAACAGAGGCACAAATGGCAATAGAAAGGGGGGCCTGATGCCCGGCTAAGATGTAACACCCCCTCTGCAAGCACTGCGGACTCTCCGTGTCCTCCTTGCCATTGTAAAATACTTTTGAAATAGGGGCGGACAGGCACAACTGCCCAGGCTCTGAGGCAAGAGCCACCCAAAAGGCCAAAAGGCCAAATACAACAAAGGCCAGCGCCTGATGAGAGGACAGGTCACTGTGGGTTCTCACCCGTGCGCACAATTGCAAGAGACTTCAGGCTACAGGAGCAGCAAACATAGCGTTTATTTTACAAACGGGGGGAGAGAGCTTGCTGCATCCTCAAGTGGCGCCCACCTCACCCAGAACGCATCAGGGCTGGTAGCTCTTTGGGAGGTGCTGGGTTAGACCAACAAACAGGTCTCTGAGACACCAGGCCCAGGGCCTCTGGGGCTCCTTTCAGGCTACGTCAGAGACAGGACCGGAGGCCCAGTCTCTGCAGAGTCCTTCGGCTTCTCTTCCTGCTCAAAGGGCGGCTGCTGGATGCTTGTTTTCTTCTTTCTTCCTTGGAGGCCAGGAACGGACTTCTTTCTTCTCTCTTCGGAGTCTGGAACTGTCATCTTTCTTCTCCTGGAGGCTGGTGTCTTTGTTGTCATCTTCTCCTGTTCTTCTCTTTCCCCCCTTTTTCCTTCTGTTCTCTTTTCACCCCCTTTTTCCTTTTTCTTCTCTTTTCCCCCCGTCCTTCAAGTCCCTCCAATCCTGGCTTATATCCTCTCCCCGAGTACCATCCACAAGTCTGATTGGACCATTTTCAATCCTGGAGCTGATTGGACTGGCCCATCAGCTCCTAGCACCTGATTGGTCCATTCAAAACGGCAGATACTGGGCAGGAGCAACTGCTATAACTGACTTATGGTGGAGCAGCAGGCCTACCCATCAGCTCCTAGCACCTGACTGGTCTGTTCAAAATGGCAGTTACTGGGCAGGAGCAACTGCCACAACTGCTCGGGAGCAGCGTGGTAAGAGGCCCCACTGCTCCTGCAGGCTCCCACTGCTAAGGCAGCTTGGTTCCGGTAACACTTTGTTATATGTGAGTTGACATTACTTGAATTGCACCTACTTTTTTCACTAGCAGCCAATGTTATTTTATTGGGTTGTTGGAAAAGTCATGATGCAGTTTTTTCTATGTTTTAATATGTCATGGCCTTTGCAAAGCCCAGTACTTTGATGCCCCAAATTTTAGTTTATTGATCCTAAAGCTCTCTAAATTGTGTGTCAGGAAACCATCTGTTTTATGTAGGTTGCCTAAAATGGAGTGAAGAATAAGTAGTATTAGTGCTGTCATTGGTTAACTCGGTGGTTACAGGTTAAGGCGCTAAAAGTTGTTTTGCCTGGACTGTATCCTTTCTATTTTCATACAAGAACCAATGAACTCATAGATGACAAAGTTCCAGCCATGTTGTTATCATGACTGCCTCTCCCGACCCCACTAAATTGGGATTTTAAGGTGCTTTCATATGTATAATTCAAAATAGTCTAACAACTTTTTGATGTTGGAACTTCATTTTATTTACATATATTTTACATCTTTCTTCTTTTTTGCACAGTGTATGCTTTCTCCTCTCAAGTATCGTCTCCATAAAATTCCCACTCCCAATTCATCTGCACACTGTCGCTATAGTTGGAGTTGAGACTTCTTTTTTTTTTTTTTAAAGATTTATTTATTTATATATACAAGCTGGGGTGCAGGCCAGAGGTGTGGAGCGGCGAGAGGGCTCACCAGAGACAGAGTGGGGAGCAGAACAGGCAGATCAGAGGTACACTTCTGAGGGGAGCAGCGGGCGAGGCAGGAGAGGTCTGCCACACCATGTGGGATTCTCCCCGGCCGGGTGTCGAACTCGCATCGCGCGCTGCCGACAGCTCCACAGCGCAGCGCTCAACCGCTGCGCCACCGGGGAGGCCCTAGAGTTGAGACTTCTTAATGCCCATTTTTTAAGGAGAAAATAGGTAGTCTTGTGAAGGTTGACATGAGGTTGAGGGGCTGGCATTCACAAATGGAAGGCCTGGAAGACAGGTGCTTCTGCCACCACTTCTAACACAGCCCCTGTGGGTACTGCTACTGATGGATGTCTCGCTTTGCTGTGATTAGAACGTTGGCTAAGACAGGAAGTGACACCACAGTGACTTCACAGAGGGGGCAAAGGAAGACAGGAAGCGACAGTTGTCAAAGTCCAGTGGCTCTGGTTGGCCAATTCCTGCCTTCCTTCCCCCTTTTCAGTCACAGGGGAAGAAAGATGAAGAGTAAATTAAAATGAAATTAAAAAGAGAGATGTTAGAAAAAATGAAAGTACAGCTGTTGGAAGGTTGGGAGGTGTGTCTGAAGCTAGAAACTGGACAAGGCAGTCTCTGCCAGGCTGCCCCCTCTCACCAAGGTTCAGAGGGGTACTCTCGCCCACCGCAAGTGGTTTTCTCATTTAAGAACATTTTGTACCAGGAAGCATAAAAAAAAAGAACCTTGTTGAATGTAACTTTTGCTGAATGGATTGACCTCATTTTCTAATTCATCGTTACTGTTCCAGGTCTTCACAGACCTCGGTTGTGAGGGTTAACATTGAGTAAGTTAGCTAGACAGTTCCTCCAGTAGCTCCAGGTGTGATTCCTGCTCCCTGGAAGGGCTGGTTGCTTCTGTTTCACACAAGAGGACATCTGATTTGCCCCTCTGAGCCTTGGTGAGAGGGGGCGGCCTGGCAGAGGCTACCTTATCTGGCTTCTAACTTAGAACACACCTCCCAACTTTCAACAGCTGTGCTTTCATTTTTCCCTACCATCTCTCTTTTAAATTTCATTTTAATTTACTCTAGTCAGGAGAGAACCATCCTGAGGCCCATACCTTTAGTTTCTGTTAGCTAACATACTGAGATTTTTTTCCAGTAGTGATAGATATACCCTTTAAATGTCAGTTTGTTGGGGCCTCCCCGGTGGCGCAGCGGTTAAGCGCTGCGCTGTGGAGCTGTCGGCAGCGGTGATTCGAGTTCGACGCCCGGCCAGGGAGAATCCCACATGGCGAGGCAGACCTCTCCTGCCTTGCCCGCTGCTCCCCTCAGCAGTGTATTTCTGATCTGCCTGTTCTGCTACCCGCTCCGTCTCTGGTGAACCCTCTTGCCGCCCCACGCCTCTGGCCTGTACCCCAGCTTGTATGTATAAATAAAAAATAAATAAATAAATAAATTTAAATGTCAGTTTGTTTTAGTTTTTGTTGGACATTTCCAAAGTTGTCATCTTTTCTTGCTGTCAGTACTCTCCAAGGTGAAGGATTTTGAAATAGTTAAAAAAGACTAACCTTGCATTTTCTTTCTACTGTGTGAGAAGGGTAAGCTTGCTGAGACACAGTGAGACACAGATGTTCTAGATTTAGTAGCAGTGGATGATTTTTCTTAGTGTATAGTAGCCTGTTGTTCCTTTTTGAATCAGGTAAATACAATTATTGTCTGCAGTTCTACTCTGGAGTCTTGGCTCTAGAACAGTTCATGACACATAGTTTTGCACATGTCAGCACTGCTTCTGTTAGCTAATAGAAGTCTGGGTCTTATTTTCTCAGGCACTGTGTAAGATTTTACGCAGATTTCAATATATAGAGTCTAACAAGCAGTGCATAGTAGTTGAACCATGGGAAAGCATTTCTGGTTGAGTACAGAATTTGCCTGTTTTTTTTTTTTCTTTTGTTTTTCTTGAACTCTCAGAAATCACTGCCACTTCATTCTTCCTGATTTTGCCAGAACTTGCCATTTTTATCTAGACCCTAGGTTCTTCCTGCCTCTTCCTGAAGACAACAGCTATCGATTGAGTGTTGATTCTACATTTTAAAAGTTATTTCATGCCCTATATATTTCTTTTGGGACTGTATGTGTTTCTGATGTTAGAAACAGGCAAATACAGGCTTTAAGATATATAAGCCATATAATTCAGCCAAAAAAATACATTTTCTTCCCATTTTCTAGAGGGAAAAAAACTCACTTTTTAATAGCTGATTTAGTCTGATTTTCTTTTCTGCTTTAGTGTTTCTGTAAAAGTTTGTTTGATGTGCTTATAAATTGCCAAGTTTATGTATTTTTCTCCCTGTCTGTCTGCCCAAACATACTTCTTTACTAAGTTTTCTTTATCTGAATTCTGCTATCCTTAATTTGGACCTTTAGAGACTTTGAGATAGCATTTTTCAAAGTGTGTGGTCCAGGGACCCATAGAAGCACCCTGCACACTTTCAGGGGTCCATGAAGTCCATACTATTTTTTTAATAAGATGAAATTTGCGTTTTCCACTTTCATTATCTTAGAAGTATAGTATAAAGTTTTCCAGAAGCTATAAGGAATGTATGCTTGTTTGTTCTTCCATTTCAAGTTTCTAGTATGGTAAATATAAATAGATGTAACCCACATAAACAAATCTCTTTGGGAATACACGATAATTTTAAAGAACATAACAAACCAAGAATTCTAAACCAAAATATTTGAGAACTGCTTTAAGCATGTCTGCTGGGCAAAAGATGTTGATTTTAGTGATTTTGCCATATGAATATTCAATAAATAAGAATTGTGCTGCAGAAGAAAATTTACTCAGAAAGAAGCTGGCAAGCTTTCTCTTTATTTCTGAATGTTCTCTTTTAACTGATACCATGTGTCCTGTAGCTTTCATTAATTGAGTTGCTTGATACTGATTTTTATTGAACCAGAAACAAAAGAAAAACCAGTTTAATGTTGAGAAAGGCTATTTAAGATTTACTAAGGTCATCCTCATAGCAGAAAATAATCTTTTTTATTGACCGGAGTATACATTCCAGGTAGTTTTGGACTTCCTACTAACATTTAGAAATGTATATTTATTTCATTTAACAGTATTTGGAAGTCACATAGGCTTTTCCTTCCCCTGAATTACAGTATAGAAATGCTACTAAATATATTTAGAGGGAAACTATACATACATATATACACATACACATAATTTCAGTGATACGTGTGTGTGTGTGCGTGTGTGTGTATGTGTATAGTTTCACACCTGTCTTGTGCATAAATGCCAGGCCATAGAAGTGCCCCCTCTTCAAAGTTGACCTGATATTTACCATGTCTGCAACCTTCACCTTATTGGATAAATGATTGAGACACAAAACAAAGGAATTCAATCCTCTACTGACCACATATTGAGGCCATTGTTGCCTCTTTGCAAGAAGGGATATATTTTGGCTGGACGCTGGGACCGGAAGACTTCTCTTTGTGAGATTCACAGATAAAATGCAAGTTTGAGTTCTCTATTAAATGTTAAGCGCTTAAATTCTTTCTGTTTAGAATAAACTACAGATACATTGTTATCCTATAAATTACATAAATCGTAAATGAATGGCATTAGTAAATACTCAGCTAAGGATTCTTGGATCTGTAAATGCAAAGAACACATCTCCCACTTTCTCCCCCTCACTAATGAAAAATCAATCCATATTCTTTGTCACTGAGCCTTAGAAACCTCAGCACAGTTCCTAACATCAGTCAGAGCCAGCACTCAAGATGAAAATTTATTTTCTGCCTCGGGCTTTCTAACATACTGCTAGTCTGGGACATGCAGGAATTTTAATGATCTAATTTCATAGATACTTTCTAATTGTAAAATGTTAGAAATAATTGAGCACAGAAAAGGTAAGGTAGCTATGTATTTATACAAGTATTGATATTATCACCTAAAATTTATCCTCTTTCTTCCCCCGCCCCCCAAAAAAAAACTAGAAAAGAAAATTTCTGTTTCTAAGTTTTTAACTTTTTGTTTGTACAAGGGAGGAAATATTTGGGCTTTCTCACTTCCAGACTCAAGTGCTCTGGTGTCTGCACAGGCTGAGAAAGCTAAGTGACATCTGGAACCACTGTAAGGACAGGTCCTTGCACAAATTCTAATGGGGACCTGTCCTGTCCTGTAGCATTATTTTTTTTTTTAATTCCTCTGGTCTAACGTAAAAATTGTGATGCTCCAGAGTAATGGAATCAACTGCCTATCCTGATCACCTTTGACTGAAAAGGTGGAATGAGAGGCCAGGGCCAGTGGTCAGCAGCAGCGCTTAGAAGCACTTGGCCGGTGAAATGCCTGCCTTCCCATTCTGACCAAGACAATTTACTTTCATTTTATTTCTGTCACTTATGAAAACAAAATAACTACATTCATTTCATGAGCTGTTGAATTAAAATAGGTTTCTCCACTGTTTTCAAAATAGCAGACATGGCAGTTTTAAAACATAATATTCCAGAATGTGCTGAGATGGTCCAACTGTTAAAATTCTTGGCCTTGGTACAGAGATCAATTTGGAGTGTTTCCTTTGACTTTGTTTGGCATCATGGGCAATACTGACCCAAGACTTGGCACACAAAGATAAGAAGATACGGCTCACTGTCTGGCTTATCTTCTAACCTGGGGCTTCTCCAAGTTTAATGTGTATACAGATCACCCAGGAATCTTGTTAAATTGCACATTCTGATTTGGAAGGTATGAGTTCTGACCATAGTGCTGATCTCAGATCACACCTTAGCACAAAAACTGTATTTCTTTTACAGTTAAACTTACCCATTTGTTTTATTCTCACTCTAACAAGGTCACGAAGACTTCAGGCTTGAGACCAATGGAACCAAAAGATGTCAAAGCAGTTCAAGAATTAACTAACAGTTACCTGAAGCAGTTTCACCTAGCCCCAGTGATGGACGAAGAGGAAGTTGCCCACTGGTTCCTCCCCCAGGAGCATATTATTGACACGTTTGTAGTGGAGGTAAAGATAAGGTGATAAGAGAATGCAGTGAAGTATGAAAATATTGTGCAATTGAATTTATTTTCCAGAAAGATCACGGAGTGCCCTTTCTTCCTCTGTGACTTAGTACTTCCATGCCACATTTCTGCTTATACTGAGAGAACCAGATTTCCTTCTTAGGGTCTCTGGTCCTAGATAAGAGTACACTTTTAGTATTTATTTATGGGAAATCAGGATTTTTTTTCTGCTGTTACTGCTATAATTAGTTGTTTTTCTTGGTTTTGAAAAGGCCAACTTGAATGACCTTTTCTGAGGTGAAATTGTCCTAAAGTTTAATATTCCTTTGATTTTGCAAACTGGTTAGAACTGAACTACCCTTGGTTGATATTGCATATTTCAACCACTTAACTAAATCCTTGTTCAAAGGAAGGAAGGAAAAAGAACAGTTTAGGTTTTCTGATTACCAATTAGGTGAATATTAACATAGGGCTTTTAAAAAAAATTTTAAGTCTGGAAATGTTGTTCAATGACATTTTAGTTGGATGCTCTTTTTGGTTGAATTGGGGTTGGGTAGAAAAGTTGGAATTTAATCGGGTAAGTAACTAGAGGTTAGAAAAGAGTGAGGAGACCAGTTAGAAGCTACTGTAACAGTTTCCAGACACCATTCAATTGTGAGCAGTAAGTGAGTAGTGTCCTTTTAGCATTTTCAGAATGTAGGATGGCATCCCAGCTGGGGCAGTAATGGTTGGGGCATGCAGGGTGAATACATAGGATGCTTTTGGAGATCAGCTAAGTGGTCTTGCTAGAGTGGACACCATTGTATGCATTTGTGTAAGTGTCTTCAGGACAACAGTTTTCAAAGTTTTGATCTCAGGGCTCTTTTACTTTCTTAAGAATTATTGGGGACCCCAGTGCTCCTGTTTCTCTTGTATTTGCAGTAGTCAGTGCTCGTAAAATGGGTCTGATGCAATAAAAATCCTTCACAGAAGTGTTGGATATTTGGGAAAGAATGAGTATTTTAAAATCCTTTTCAGATAATTGTGGATATTCTCATATCTGAAATCATGTTAATGTATTTTCCATGCCAGATTAGATTAAAATCCATTGGTATACCTTGTTCTTTGAATGAGTTTTACCAACATGTGAGTTTTCGATGTCCCTACATTGATCCTATGGGAAATGGTTCACTGAATTACATCAGTCTGAAACACTGATGTTTCAATATATGATATTTTAAAATTTCACTAAAAAAACTACCCCTGTCATCAGAAAAGTATTTAATATACCTCATAGGGGAAGATGCAGGTTCTTCCAAACTTTAACTTGCTCCTAAAGATCAAGTTTTTTCATTGGCAGCAAAAAACTTATCTGTTTTTTTTTTTTATTTCCTCCATTCATTTTCTAGAAAATGTGCCAGACACCCAAGTCTGAATGACCATGGTTTGCCAGTCCCACTTTAAGGTGGTCTTCCATGAAAAGAATGGCCAGTCCAGTTCACATATCACTGGCCTGTGAGCCTCTCCTTAGGACAACCTTTATGTTTCATTATGTAATTCGTTCCATCACATTGTACAGAATACTAAGAAGATGTGTTCTTAAGGTTTGAAAAAAGGTTAATGAAATTTATAAATCTTTATCACAGATGTGCTTAAGTGAAAACCATGCACATGTGGTATTGAAGATGAAAATGGCCACTGGCGTGGTTTGGCTCTGTCTTGTCTTGTGCTGAGGCATCAACAGCTATGCCTACCACTGCTTCACCCTCTGTGCACATGCCCACGTAGTGACAAGCACACAACTTCTCAATGCTACCACAAAAACAGAGTGACCTCAAAGACTTCTGAAATGTTCTTTGGTACCCACGGGGATTCATGGACCACATTTTGAAGGCACTTTGTTCAGTGTAGTCAGACACACCTTTAACCTTACTAGCCATTGCTGAGTAGCTCCCTGAAGTATCCTCTCATCTTCACTAACACTTGAATGGTATCAGACTTTAAATTTAGGCCACTGTGGCGGATGTGAATTGGTGTCTTGTTTTAATTTTGTATTTCCTCATTACCAATGAATTTAAACATCTCATAAATCTGTTAGCCACTTTTCTTTCTTATATGAGTTTACTGTTTATATACCTTGCCTGTTTTTCTTCTGTTACCTTCTTGACTTGTAAAAGTTTTTCTGTATGCTGAATACTAATACTTTGTACTGTGGTCTGTTTCTGGCTTCCCTTCTGTTTCATTTATCTCTGAGTCTATTCCTCCACCAATACTAATGGTCTTGATTACTTTGTAGTAAGCCTTGATATCAGATAGAGTGATTCTTCTCACTTTAATTTTGTCAGAATTGTCGTGGTTATTATATTCCTTTGTCTTTCCATATAATTTAGAATTAGCTTGTCTTTGTCTATAAAATTTCTTGCTGGGATTTTGATAAGAATTTCATAAAGTATAGATTAATTTGAAGACAACTGACAGGTCTTCAATCCATGAATATGGTAAGTTTCCATTTATTTAGGTCACTCATTATTGTTTTATAGTATTCTGTAATTTTCAGTACCTAGATCCTGCACATGTTTTCTAAATATATAAGTACTTTGTTTTCCTTGGAGTGTTATAAATGGCATTGTATTTTTTATTTCAATTTCCACATGTTCGTTGCTAGTATATAGAATGGTGATTGCTTTTTCTGTTTTGATTTTGTATCCTGCAGCTTTATTGAAATCACTTTTTAGTTCCAGGAATTTACTTGTAAATTTCTTGAATTTCTATAGAGACAACCATGTCATCTGCAAATGGCACAATTTTATTTCTTCCCTCCCATCCATATGCCCTTTATTTATTTTTTTCTTGCCTTATTTCAGGGACTAGATCTTCCAGCATGTTTTTTATAAGAGTGGTAAAGGTTGACATCCTTGCCTTGTTCTTGACATGAAGGGAAAAGCATTCTGTCTTCCACCAACAGTCTTAGACCATGACGTTAGCTCTGGGTTTTTTTGTAAATGTTAATTTGAGATAATTCCAAACTTGCCAGTTTATCCAATGCTTCTTTTGCTTCAATGGATAGGATCATGTAGTTTTTCTTCTGCAAGCTGTTTATTTGGTTTATTACACTGACTGATTTTTGAATGTTTGACCATGCTTGCATACCTAGAAAAAAATTTACATGGTTGTGGTTAGATAATTCTTTTTATACATTGTTGCATTTAGATTTCTAATATTTTGTTGAATATTTCTTAAATTCATGCATTTTTTAATTTGCATTTATTCTTTGTATTGTCTTTGTCTGATTTTGCTATTAGTATACTAGCCTCAAAAAAAAAATGAGTTGGAAGTATTACCTCTGCTTCTGTTTTCTAGAGGAAATTAAATAGAATTAGTAATGCTTCTTTCAATATTTGCTAGAATTCCCCAGTTAAAACCATATGACCTTAGAGAATTTTTTATTAAAATAATGAATTTCTGTAATAGTTAAAGGATTATTAAGATGAGATAGTTCATTTTGATTGAGTTTTAATATTTTGTGGATTTTGAGGAATTAATTTCTTCTAAATTGTCAAAGGTATAAGAGTAAACTTGTTCATAGTATTCTTTTATTTTTTTATTTGCTATAGGATCTATAATGATATCCCTTATTTCATTCCTGATAGTGATGATTTGTATGTTCGATTTTTGTCAGTCTTGCTAGTGTTATACCACTTTGTTGATTCCCCCTCACCCCCCAAAAAACTAGACTTTTGTTTCACCTTTTATTCTCAGTTGTTTCCTGTTTTTCAGTGTCATTGATGTCTGTTCTAATGTATATTTATTTACTTCTTTCTGCTGCTTTGGGTTTATTTTGCTCTTCTTTTTCTTGTTCCTTGAGGGAATAAATTAGGTTTTGATTTGAGACCTTTTCTTGTTACATTTAAGCATAAAATTCTGTTACAATGTTTTAGCTGCATCCTACCTATTTTATTTAGTATTTCATGTTTTTATTCAGTTCTGTGTATTTTTTCATTTCCTTTGAGACTTCCTCTTTGACTCTTGTATTATTTGGAGCTCTGCTGTTCAATGTTAATATCTAGAAATGTCCTATTGATTCCATTATGGTTGGAAAACAGACTGTGTGATCTCATTTCTATTAAGGTTCTTGAGACCTTATAAGGTCTATCTTGGTGAATGTTAAATCTGCATGTTAAAAGCATATTCTGCTGTGTTAGGATGTTTTATCTATGTCAGCTTGATCCTGTTGACTGTTTCATTCATATTTGCTATATCCTTGCTTATTTTCCTCTTAGTGACCTTGTCAGTTGATGAGAGGGTGTGGAAGTACATTCTTGAGGATTAGTCTGTTTTTCCTTCCAGTGCTATCAGTTTTTCTTGATGTGTTTTGAGGATCTTATTTAATACTTATATATTTAAGACTTTTATGTCTCCCTAGTGAATCTTTTTATCTTCATATAATACACCTCTTTGTTTCCAGTAATTTCCTTGCTTGTAACATTGCTATATTATTATTAATATAGCTGCTCTCACTTTTTCAAAATACTTTGCACATATCTTTCTCATTCCTTCTACTTTGAACCTGTTTGTGCTGTTTGAAGTGGACTTCTTGTAAACAGTATATAGTTGGGCCACATTTCTTTAGCCACTCTTCCAACCTTTCTTTTGATTGATGAGTCTAGACCAATTTACCTTTGTTAATTATTAATATATTAGAGCTTATGTCTGCCATATTAGTTTTTTATTTGTTCCCTCCATCCTTTTTCCTTGCCTTCCTGTAGGCTACTTGAATATTTTTTTTATATTCTTTTTCGATTTATGTATCATGGAGTAGTTTTCGTGATGTTCATTCTGGTTATTGCATTGTGCCTATCTGAATTTTTGTGGTCTGATGGCCTCACATTTATCCACATTTTACCACTTCAAGTGACTTCCCTTCCACCTTGTCCCTTTACCCCCTTGCCTTTTAAATATCTTGATAGCTGACTGTGTTATAATTTTTATCTTAATATTCAAGTAGGTTTATAAAACTCACAAAGAGAAGCATAGTTTGTAGTATATACCAGATATCTCTTCTTTATATCTTCCTTCCTTCCTAATGGTCTAATGTGGCTTCTTTTGTTATTTCCTCTCCATTTGAACATTTCCTTTGGCTGATCTTAATGGAATGTCTGCTAGCAGTAATATCTTTTAGTTTTCATTTGCTGCTTGAGAATATCCTTATTTCCACTTTATTCCAGATGGAAGTTTTACCAGATATAGAATTCCCAGTTGGTGGTTCTTTTTTTTTTTTTTTTTCAGAACTTAAATAATTCTGGCTTCTGTGGCTTCAGGATAAGAAATTTGCAATCATTTGAATTGGTAGTCCTCCTATAGGGAATGTATTGTATTGTTGTGGCTACTTTCAAGATTTTTGTCTTTAGTTTTTGGAAATTTAATTGTGCTGTCTCTTGACCAGAAATTCTTTGTGTTTACTCTGTTGGAATTCATACACCTCCTTGACTCTGTTATGTGTGTATGTTGCCAAATTTGGGGAGCTATCTAGCTATTATTTCCTTAAGTACTCTTCGAGCCTTACATTTTCTCATTTCCTTCTGTGACTACAATGAATGACATGAATTTTGAATCTTTTGTTATTGCCTCATAGATCCCTGAAGCTTAATTATTATTTTTTTTCAGTCTTTTATCTCATATAATTCAGATTAGGTAAATTTTACTGAATTCTTCTGTCTTCTGTCATCTCCACTCTACTGTTGTGCCCATCCAGTGAGGTGTTTCTGTTTTTAATTTGTTCGGTATTTTTCCAAGTTGAAAATTCTTATTAGGGCTGAAAATGTTGGTCTCTAATTCATCTCTAATCCTGAGCTGCTAATACTGAGCAATAGAGGGTTACTTTAGTTTAAAGTATTTAAGTTCTTAATGTCTGAGAAAAGATTTGATGAATCAGAAGAACTTGAAAAAACTTTTATTTGCTTCTCTAATAAAAGAAATACTAGCAATGGCATGCATGTGGTCTCTTAATTTATATAATTAGAACATCATAGTTTGAATTACATAATTCAAACACAAGACTACATAGGTCACCACAGCTAATTAAAAAGCCCAAACAGTACTGGCTAACTTCTTGTATTGGAAGGTATACAGGATGAAATGAATACCATCTTTTGTATCCCTTTTAATTTTCATTTCTTCCGATTATTTTAGTTATTCACAGAAGTACATTTTGGTGTTTCCTGTTCAGAAACTTCCAAACCCTATGCAACTTCACTTTAAGCTGATAAAATTATTGTCTTATGCCAAGATAAGATAGATATTATACAGTATCTTTTAGTTGGGGAAGGTAGGCTTCTAGTCCTTACCACTCTGATTTCTGGAAAACAATCTACTTTTGTCACTCACTGTTCATTAAGTCTTGAAAGACTCATTAGTCAACCATAGGAAGCTGTCCTTTTACAAGTCTTGTTTTTTAAGAACTTTATGCAAATTGCCAACTTGCACTTACACTAAAGAACAACTCTGTGCTTTTCTTGGTCTCTACCCAGCATATCATAAGGAGCCCTAAATCAAGGAGAAGTCTGAGTTTTCGCTTTCATTCTGACAGTTATGGTACAAGTCCTTTCAAAAAGTTAGCTTAAAAGCATGGCTAGTTTGTTCAAGGAGATATTTACCTGACATTACCTTTGTTCTTTAGAATTCCACTGGTAAACTAACTGACTTCCTGAGCTTCTACACACTCCCCTCCACAGTCATGCATCACCCTGCTCACAAGAGTCTCAAGGCTGCCTACTCCTTCTATAACATCCACACGGAGACACCCCTGCTGGACCTCATGAGTGATGCACTCATTATCGCTAAATTGGTAAGCAGCTCACTGCTTATTGTTCTGTGTTTCTCCAAATATGTGTAAAACACATATATAAACATCTTACTGTATTTTCTTTCACATGGGTAGAATTCACCTGAGTTGTTTTTTACGGTTCACTATCAAAGGAAGAATTTTGATAAGTATTTCTTTTAAAAAATTTCACTATCTGTTTTTATCAGTTCTATTGTAACCTAACCAAAAAGACATTTTGTACAAATTAGAAATGTTTAGCCTCGTGGAAGAATACATAAAACCCATAATATAAGTAATATAAGAAAAGTACATGATCCCATGACATAAGGAAAATGAGTATTTATGTTTCACTGAATAATTAGCAACAGTAAATTTCTTATTCAACTAAATAGACTTTGAATTTTAAAATTTCATTTTTAAAATTAAGAGTTTTAAAAAGGAATTTAAAATGTAAGGAATTAAATTCAAAATGTACCATACTAAATTTGCATTATTTTTCTGTTTCCTTAGTGTAGCAATTGGGATAATTGTTAAATGCTTGCTACAAATAAGCATTTGCCTTTAAAAAGAAATTTAAATAAGCTGATAGATACATTTTCATGTTAATTATTAAATGAAAAAGTGTTGTTCATGAGAAATTGAGAATAACACATAAAAACGATGTTTATCTAGTATTTGATCATTAAAAACTTTTTCAAAAAATCTATTCTGCATCCCAAACCAACATTACCCTCAGATTCTTGATCCTTTTGCTCATTTTTAACTACTTCCCCCAAAATGCCAGTTCTAAGTCACTTAAGGTAAAAACCCTGAGAAAAAGAAATTTAAGTACTTCTTCTGTAGCACATTTTATACAGTAATAACATTTTAAATAAATTTAATATTAAAATTTAACTAAATTTATTTCCTAATATCAGCTCAAGACAAATATACTTCTTCAAATCTTTGCAACTTTGGTTTCTTGGCTATAGCTTCAGGTAAATCAGAGCTTAGAAAGACCATTGACAGTGCTGGAGATGTGACCATCTAGGTAACTCTTCCCTTTTAAAACAGGGACAAAAAAGTCTCAGAGCCCTAATAGATGGTTTTATGTCAGTGTCAGCCATTGTACCATATTTTTTGATTCATCATTTCTGGATAATTCTGATTCATTGCTAGCTTAAGACAACAGTTTTGAACTGAATTAACCTATGCTATATATTAAGGACATTAAATCTTACTATAAATGCAGTCAAGCTGTTAATAGAGGAATTAAATGTTATGCTAAAATACATAATATAGAAAACACTCTAGTCCTTTGGCATTCTGAAATGTAAATCCATTTTATATTGACAGAAAGGATTTGATGTATTCAATGCACTAGATTTGATGGAAAATAAGACTTTCTTGGAAAAACTCAAGTTTGGTATAGGAGATGGCAATTTACAGTATTACTTGTACAACTGGAGATGTCCAGGAACAGAATCTGAAAAGGTAAGTGATGTCAGTATGCCCTTTGTAGATTTAATAAATTTATCTAGAATATCCCATCCTTACTCCCCGAGGATTGTTGAGAGGGTTTCTCTAGTTTTGGGGTTTTTTTTAGTATAGATCTATCACATTATAATTTTGTTTTGTTTACCTTTACCTGTTCTTATTATTCCATTTCTTTCCTCCCTTTAGGTTGGACTCGTATTACAATAGATGGATATTTCTATTTCTAGAACTCTGACATCATCATTTGTTAATGTTCTATTTAATGATTCCTGGAAGTGCCATTCCAAGGAAGAATAAAAGCACAACTTAAAGTGAAACTGAAGTAGTAACAATCAGAAAAGATGGAAAAAGTCCACGTAACCAGTTGTACACATTTCTAGCTAGAATGTTAACATTCGTCCTTTTTCTTTTCCCACAGTTTATCCATTTGTAGGAGGAATGAAAGGCAACAAAGAGCACATTCCTCTAGTTTTCAAACTTTTGACAGTCTCTTGATGAAGAGAAGGTATTTTTCCACTCTAGAAAAAGGGACTGTTTTTCTATGGACTGAACAGAAGTCACAGCATCGTGTGAAAAAATCTTTACTCATGTGGAAATAAACTGATGCATTTCTATTTATTAAGTGATGATCTATTTGCCCATGTAACAAAGGATCCATGTGGAAAATTCTTACATCATGTCATTGGGAACATGTATCAGCACTTCTGTAACTCAGTGATGAGTGGAGTTTTCAAGTGGACAGCAGGATTAAAACATACTGGTGATTAGTACATTTCTCAAGAAGCAAAATTGCCAAATCATTAAATACACAAATCTGTACTTTGATCTTCAGATTGATGGCTTGGATCAAAAGCAAAGTTCTGTGCATTGAGTGCTCTCTGAAAGGGTAAACACCCATGACTGACAAGACTTTGCTGCTGCTGCAATTTCTTCTCACCACAGCAAGGGTATGTGAGGAGAAAATGAAAATAAAAGCTCTGAAGTAAAAAAATGCCCAGTGGAATTTATTAGTGCCATCAGGACATTGATAGTTTGAATATTTTTATTACTTATGCAAAATTGCACATACTGCTTTATGCTGACTTTTAATTTATCATGAAAAATGTCATGCTAATGGAAACTTTGTAAATAAGTATTCATAATTTTGTTACTGATGTGTTTTTACCTAGAAAATGAAAAACCAAGTTTCACTGTGTACATATATATGTATGTATATATTGCCAATAGTTCAAGGGGAAAAGATGTAAATGAGACCACATATACTGGCCTTGACTCAAATACCAGAGTAGATATTTCTTCCTGCCTTTATTGTACCAGTGCCTAGGCTGTTCAGTCCAGAAAAATGTAATTATTTTAAAACAACATAATGGCCTTTCCTTTGTGTTGTAAGTAGTCAAATATAAACCAGTCTCATCTTTTATCAGGCAGGAGCTAGCAAACAATGGCCAACGAGAAACCCAGCCCATTACCTGGTTTAGTACAACCCACAAGCTAAGGATGGTTTTTACATTTTTGAATGTTGGGAGGGGTTGGTCAAAGGACTTACCATTTTGTGACATGTGAATATTGTTCGAAGCTCACATTTCAGCATCCATGAATAAAATTTTGTTAGAACACAGCCACACAACTCGTTTATGTATTGCCTGTGGCTGCTTCATGCTACAAAAGGCAGAGTGAGATTGTAATGGCCCTAAAGGCCTAACATTTATTATCTGGCCATTTACAGGGGAAAAAATTGAGCCTAATTAACAGTAAGGAGCTGAGAGGCATTTTCTGCAGCTTGTCTTTATTCTGAAGACCAACCCATAGTTGATATCCCTGAGACTGCCACTAGAGGCCACACCTGCACCCATAGCAGTGCATTATAGGATGATTCAAACCCATTGTCCTTTAACTGAAAACAGGCTTCAAAAAACAAAACGGAACCAATTCAAACATTTTTTGAGATACCAGCCTTAAGTAAATGAGATTTTAACTTAGTCTGAAGTCAAAGCTCTGGTTAGGAATTATGTTCCTCATGTTTGTATGGAACAAAGTGTTACACTGAGTAGGTTTACAAATAATTGCATAATAGGTAGTAATAAATTTTGTCATGAACTTGTTTATCTCACGGTAAAACTGGCATTGTTCCTTTATCCATTTACAGAATTCCAATTGTTCCATATTATTTTGCTCACATTTAAAAATGACTAGCATAAATAGCATATATAGCCTCTTTATAATTTAAGCATTACCAATGAACATTTAAAATGGAGAACTGGTAAACTGCTTGTGTTTATAAAGTAGCTATTAGAACTAAATTTCAATGCAATATATGTCTTAATATATTTAAAAAAACTGTGCTGCAACTTTGTCAGTGAAAATGCATCAATAAAACTTCAATGAGTAGAGATGGCATAATCCATAAAGTAAGACTAGCCTGAAAATAAACTTGGCAGTTGAATGCCTTCCCCCTAATTTGCAGAAAGTAACTTTTCCAAACATACTTTAAATAGCAGGCACTTTTAAATAGCACAGTGATTAAGGCCATTTCCTAATATGAAGGACCCGTGATTACACAGATCCAAACCTGAAACGTCAGGCTCAGTTCATTGTTTCTCTTTCTACTGCATTTCACCTAACTACATCTCCAGGGAAATCCGTTAACCACATAAAGGGGTGAATTCTGACTAGTCTAAATCTTTATCTGGCTTTTCCTAAAATATCAAACCTTTCTTTGTCCCATGTCCACGCATACACCTACCCACAAAGAATGCCAAGTCAACAGGAAATACAAAATGATGTCGAAACAGTGTAGTGCTGGACATTTACTATCTTTCCTGTAAATCTGATGTATCTGCAATTCAGAGTCATCTATCCTGCTAACTAGACCCATGCCTGCTGCAGCTCGGTTAAATGCTGCAGGATACAGATGCTCTTACAAGCAATGTACCAGCCTTTTAAGTGATTTATGCAAGCATGGACATTAGTGTCAATAAACTTGTTTTGACATTCCTACTTCTGAATATTCTCTGCACTTAGTATTAAGCGTCAGTTTATCTGTGCTATCATTACGACGTCTTAGACATTTGAAAGGAATGTTAAACTATATCCAAAGAACATATGTAAAAGTAGCTCATTTAATTAGTTTCAAGGCATCTTTATGAAGTGTCACAACTGTATGAAATGACATGTTTATAAAAGATTACTTCGAAGTAGATTTTTTACTTTTGGGTGGTTTCCTTATCTTATTGGGGTTTGGAATCAGTTTCTTTATTTTAAGGGGTTGTAACACTACAGCCTGCTGACCTTCAAGAAATTTCCTCTTATATTTTGAGAGGTCTTCAAAGGAAGTTTCCAAAATCTCTTTTTCTTGGCTTTCCAAAGGTTCAGTCTGTAAATCTTTGCTGGAGCCTTCAAGTCTGTCTTGTAGCCATGGTACAATTAAGCGGGGTATTCTGGGAATAATAGCTTTTACCTCATCAACAAAGTCAATGTTGTTCTTTTTGAAGCCCAAGGCCAGGACACATTTTAAGCCAATAACAGGTGCAATTCTCTCACTGAGCCGAGGAACCTGCCCAGCAGGAACAGTTCTACTTACACTTAACTGGATTAGGTGTGAGGTGATGAGTGCAGGCTTAACTGACTTACACACCAGCACTAAGAGCAGCTCGTTCCTTTCCAGAGCCCTGGTGACCTCATTAACACCGATGGCCAGCTGCTTCCTGACATGGGCAGGAGTCCACCCAGATACCTGCTGGTTATCTTCTGGCTTTTTTTCTTTCAGATCCTCATTAGTATCAACATCTATGCTAACTGGGTCTCTACTTTGTTTTTTTAAAAAAGACTGCTTTTTCTTTTTCTTCTTATCCTCAATCTTCTGAAGTCCAATTGATTTAAATCTGTCTTCGAGTGTCTGTAATATGAAGTGCATATCCTCTCTCTCCAGAGCACTCCAGCAGATAGCATATGGGTTGTTCAGTGACGTCTTTACAGTTAAAGGTCTTGTCTTCCGAACAGAGCCCCTCCCTGGTGCTTGTGGAGCCGCAGCCATTCTGAAAATCCTTCAGAGAACAGCAAAACAACAAAGGAAAATTTATGTTAATTAGAAATGTATGTCTTAAGAACATTCTAAATGCAATCATTTGCTTGACAGGCTATATAGCAAGCTTAATATAGGATCAATTATGTGACTACATACTTAACCTTTTTTAAGTAATTTCTATCCCCCATTTTTTCATGACTATCTTTATTCACCTGTAGAGAATATACACATATTTAGCATCATTGCAATCAGTGAACTTTTATTTCATTCACTAAAAAATGTTCTGTTTCGACTTGCTCACAATGATTTATCCTTTTACTAACTATGTATTAATCTTATAAATGTGTTACCATTTTCTGAATTGCTCTCTGGTTAGGCTTTCATTCATCCACTTAACAAATATTCACTATGCAGGCAGAGTTCTAAACACTGGAGTTGAGGTGTGTATACCTGCACTGTCTGAGGACCCTGGAAATGTCTGCCATTCAGAATTAACCAGGTATGATTTGTTTTAAGATATGTAACAGCAATAACGCATATGGCTACTGATTCTTTCTTTCTGTCTCTTTTTCTAAGTCTGCCTTCCTCCTGCATTCTGTGTATCTTGTACATCCTTCCTAAATTACTACCCAGGTGTATATTCCTCTTTCCTACGGCTATTCCAAGCTGATTGCTCCTTTGCCAGCAATGTGATGAAAACTAGGAAAATGTCATGAAATTTAAAGATACTTTACTCCATTAAAGGAAAACAGTAAGAGGGATTCCAATAGGAAAATCTTGTAAGCAGTGGCTCAAGAAGATATCCTATCCTTCCTTGAGACAGCTGCCTTTCTCCATGATCCCCTTAAATTCGGAACCAGGAAGCAGCTTAACCAAAGCCAATGGAAGAGGAATGATGAAGGAGCAAGACAAAAATGGTAATGGAGCTCTTAGTAGAGAAGTTAGCTGTCTCAGCATCCACACAACACAGAGTAAATAATGATTTGCCAGGAAGGGAAGGAAAGCAAGACAGGCATTCAGAATCTAGTGTCTTCAGAATCTAGTGGGGAAGAGGAGAATCAAGTAGCTCATATAAGCTGAACCCCTAGGCCATATAATCCAAAAACATACCCAAATGCCTTATGCCCATAGGCTCAAGAGCAAACTTCTCAAGGTGATGCAGAAAGGCCTGCAAACCCTGGTGCCCATCTCCCAATAGCAAGTCCCTCTCTTCACACAACCATAGCACCCCTTAATCTTTAAAGAAGAGACAAGTTTCTCATCTCCATGACTGGAAAACTTCCACATTCAGTCTCACAATCACCTTTCTTTCTCACTTCAAGTACTAACAATGCACCAAGGCATAAAGATTAAGTATTAAAGCAAAACCTGGTCTCGCTGAGCTTAGAACATCAGCAGGTAATACAGTAAGATGGGAAGGTCAGGGAACTGCGGGGCACTGGAGGACTATATAGCAAAGGCCTGACCTAGTGGAGGAGGTCAGGAAGGGCCTCCTGAAAAATGAAGAATGCCTACCAAGCACCAAGTAGAAAGGGTATTCCAGAGAACATTAAAGGAAACGAAACAAGTTCAATATCACTGGGGGAAGAGATGCTAGAGAAAAGCGGATACTGGCAAAGGTAGGTCAAGGACCGGATAGTCAAGGCCCTTGCAAGCCTCACAGCCGAGAAGAGATTAACTTTTAAAGCAGAGAAATGGCATAGTTAGAAAGGCCTTAAAAAGATCTCTGTGGCTTCGGTCTAGGATAGCCTGGTGGCAGTAACGGAGTTCCCGGAGTGGTGCCGGTAAGAAATCACGGTGACATGGACCGGAGTGGCTACAGAGGTGGACAAAAAGACAAGCCCGTTAACATCGGTAAGGGGTAAGAGCACGATCTAGTTTACATTTACAGCTGGGCGCCTACGCAGAGGAAGGACTCAGGGGCGCCCCCGGATCGGGTGGCACACGGGGAGGACAGCCCCAGGTCCCCGAGGCTGCACTCCGGGCCAACCTCCACCCTCTGCCGCTACCTAGCGCTTACAGACTTGACCACTAAGCTGACACAAGTGCAGTTTATTTGGAGTGCGCCTCCAGGTCTCAAGGGCCAGGGTGGGGTTTTATTTGACTGTTTCTTGTACCTAAAAGACTCTCAACTCGACCAAGATGCCGAAGTGTGAGGCAAGGTCCGGAACCGCGTGCTGGCCGGGGTGAGCAGACCCGGGAGGCGGGAGGGTCCGTGGGAAGCCCTGGAGACCCTGCGCGCTCCCTGGCTTCGGCCTCCGCACTCGACTGAGCCTCAGCACCGATCCCACCCGGTCACTGCCCCCGCAAGCCTCGATGTCCCGCGCGTCCACCCCCTACTCACAGGCGCCACAGCGTCGACTCCACGTGCGCCGCGATGAGTGCGCTCAGAGCCCGCGCCTTCCAAATACGATGGGGCGGGGAGCAACCGCTGAGAGAACTTCACATTTCGGGATCGTGCGTCAGGTAACTCCCAAACGTAAACGTCTGGCCGCCGTGTTGCACGGTCCCGAAGTGACAGAGAACCAACCTATTAACGCACGGAATTTGGGCTCTGAATATGGCACCACAGCTGCATTGCGCAGGCGCAGTTAATCTCGCGAGATTTCGCGGTTGCTACGGTAACTTGTCTCTCACTACTCTGGCGGGGAGAGGAGGGAACAGGCAAAACGTAGTCTCCTGGAGACGACTTTGCTCTCCTTGGCACAGCTGCTTTCCAACCCAGTTTCTACCTTTCAGCCCCGGGCAGTCTTAGTCTTCTTTCTCTCGCTTTTCTGTATATGGCTTGCCTAAGGAACGCAAAGCTTCAGTCGCAGTGGCCCCGTCTCCATCGAATCCCAGCCGAATTCTCAGCCCCATGAAAAGAAAGAAAAATGGGGAATAGGGTGCTTTGAGAAAACCTCATTCATACAGACAACAATGTAGACGATCTTGAGTCCCCTAGAAAGAGAAGTGGAAAGGCTGTTTTGAGTTCTCTGACAGTTCAGAAATCTCCAAATGTCTGTTATGGCTATTGCAACCTATGCAGAATCTAGCATTCCGAATGGAGGCGCTGGAAAGTTATGGACAATTATGAACAACGGAAGAACATTTTCAAGGTTAGGCATCTATTGATTTTCTCTTGGCAAGAAATAGGTTGCTTTCCTTCCCTTCCCCATTTTTCCCCTTTTCCAATCCACTCCTTCCTTTTCCTCTTCTGTCTCTTCCATTTTGCAGTCTCTTCCCTGATCTTTTTTTTTTCAGTTACTTATTACTATATTATTTTAGTTTACGTATTACTATATTTGGTTTACAAATATTACTTTGTCATTTTCATCACCTGCATAGTACCTGACTGACCATAGTAACAACAACAACAAAAACAAAAACCACAACTGTTGCTTTGGGTCCAAGATTATTGCAGGCTACACAGAGTAATGAGTAAGGAGATTTTCTTAAATCTCAGAAAGATTAAAAAGAAGGAATTACATTGAGTTTGAGTAGGGACAATGGGCTTTTGTTTCATAAAATGAATAGTAATAAAACATGACCATGAACCGCCAAAGTTCTAAAGTAGTCTCATTTTTTAAGCTGTAAGACCAATAGAGACACACATGTCTAATAGAAATAGAGTAATGGGAAGAAAATGTGTATAAATTGTTGCCCCCTAAGGTTTCAGATTTATCATTTGAGCAACATCTCAGTTTATATTTGCTCATTACATTCCATGGCTCTGGTGCCAGGCTGCCCTCCTTGAGATTCTAACTTTGTCACTGACTAGGCATAGGCCTTAGGCAAGTTACTTAATACTCTCTATGAACTGATAAAAGAATAGTGCTGTTGTGAGGATTAGACGAGATCATCTTTGTAAAATGCTTAGCACAGTGCCTAGCAGAGAAAGTGTAGATCTTGATATCAGCTGTTTGTTAGACATATGGCATACAAATATTTTCTCCCTATTCAGTAGGGGTCTAACTATCTTTAATGGTAGTTTCTTTTGCTATGCAGGAGTTTTATAGTTTGATGTTGTCCCATTTGTTTATAGTCTCTTTTTTTTTCTTGCCACTGCAGACAAATCACCAAAGACATCACTGAAAACACTGTCATAAAGCATTTTCTGTTTTCTTCTATGTATTTTATAGTTTCAGGTCTTATATCTAATCCATTTTGGGTTAATTTTTGTAAATGATATGATAGTGGTCTAATTTAATTCTTTTGGGTGTGACTGTCCAGTCTTCCCAACCCCATTTGGGAAGGAATGGAAAAAGAAGAGACTTTCCTTTTTCCAGTGTATACTCTTAATGCCGTTGTCGTAGATTAATGTGGCTCACAAGATCAGCAACAGCCCAAGGGGGGAGCGAAACCCAGTGCACTGTCCATTCCATGTCACTGGGGAACTGGCCCACTGGGAGCACCCTAGGCCCTCTACATGTATTTTGCCTAAGTCAAAGGAGTGTTGCTCCATATTGTGCAACTCTCCCCTCCCTTGGGTCAACCAGCCATTACAGGCGTTTACATGGCAGCCTCCCACCCTCAACCATAAGCCCCCGAGTGTCTCTCTGCTTTCATTTCTTGTTCACTAAAGCATGAGTCTACTCCATGTCTCTTTTAGAGCCATCTGCCTAGCTTCTGATATCCAGGAGGTATTCCAGTTTTGCCCCAAGCCACAGGACTCTTTGGGTGCAGTACTCTACTGGTTAAACTAGATGATTGTCTGGGGAGTGAAGCAAGGAAACTCTTCTATGCCATCTTGGATCAATGTTCAATTTCTTACACTGTTGATAGATTCATAAGTGTGTGCACTTTACATTTTTTACATGTATAGATATATTTGTTTATAATCAGTATTTAATAAAATAATTTAAAAGTCCATCCAAATTGGCTCCCTAAAGACGCCAGAAAACTAAGTGTTCACTGTACCAAGTCCATTATTATATTATAGCTGGACAGAGGATATCAGTGTTTCCATTGTCTCTTCTCTCTTGCTCTTGAAACAAGACCCATGGCTCTGGCATCTCAATGGGGGGTGACAACACAAGAGAAGAAAGTACATTGAAAAAAGGTATTCAAAGAATATTCAAGATTTAGAGAATAAAACAATACATTGTTTTATTCTCCCCTCTCTTCGTCTTCCGATTTCTTATAATGATTACAGTGACAAAATATCTCAGCCGCAGATAACACTCTGACATTGACCCTGGTGCAGAATTTCCCTGCTGAAACACTGATAAGACTCTCTCCAGCTGAGAAAGCACTCACTGTTCAGAGGCTGCCACTTGTTTTTGGTGCCTCAAAGTCCATTCCCCACGACCCTGGACTTCAAAAATTTTAAAAACCCTGTCCAGCTTTTGTTGATTTCATCTTATTGATTTCAGCATGAAAATATTTTTGCAGAGGAAGTCCAATAGATTTACAAGAAAAGTAGCAAATATTTTTAAGATGTAGTTTTAAGCAAAACCAAGCTAAAATGTTTGGGGCTTTCTCCTTCACTTGCATTGCTAAACCTTGTTGCTGTGTTATACGACTCAGATCAGTAATTTTTTCCCTGAGTTTGTGCTGGTTCTTCCAGTCACCTTTCTCCACGAATGCATCTTAAAAAAAAAGAAAAAAGTATCGAAAATTAACTTCTCATACGGCCAGGAAGTGCCATTCCAGTTTTTTGACAATTTAATCATAGTGAATCATAATCCTATTCTGCAGACTTGGAATGACATTGGGTTTATTCTGGAAAACAGGGTCAAACTGAATAAACATATGCAATTACCATAACTACCATAAGTGAAATTACATAAGGGTGGTTGCTTATTTCCCACGAGAAGAGAAAGTGTAAACTACAAGACTTTTTTTTTTTTTCATATATGAAGAACTGTGCCTAGAAATGGGTGGAGAGACATGAGACGACCGAATAAACTCCGGAGTTTCTGCTCTTTCTACACCAGAAAGACGTATTAAAAAGGAATCCCAAGTGAGGTCCATGCACTAGAGAGAGAGATCGCTCTGGATTTCCTGCAAACAACGTCTAGCGAAGGAACTGAGGAGCTAACCAAAGCCAGAGAGTAACTCATTTTAATTCCTTACTCTTTGCCTTTCCAACCCTAGCAGTAGTGCACCGCGCCCACAGAGCTCCAACCATTCAAGCGGGACCACACCGTGCGCTGGGGAGCACGGATGCCACTCACCACCAAGCACCTCCCACAAATGCTAGCGACCAATAGGAGCCCACGCGAGCAGCCAATGGAAGAGGGCGGGCAGAGATGCGCCGCCCTTTAAGGAGCGGCGGGCCCAGGGTTGGGGACCAAAAACCCAGAGCGTGGCATCAGCTGCAACCCGCACCATGTCATTGCAGGTAAGCCGGGGAATGGACAGGCAGGCCGTGCGGGAGAGCAGTTACCAGGAGGGAAGCGATCAAGTGGGGCGCAGAGCTGGCGTGACTCCCTCGGGTGGCCGCGCGAGGCCACCCGACAGCGCTATTCTGCCACCCAGAGCTGCGGGCTTCTGCCGCCCGCGGTCCAAGCCCCTCTGGGAGCGGCTCGCGGTCTCCCTAGGACGCGCCTATTCTTTCCTAGTCCCCCTTTATTGCAATGTGGACTGCACCGGTGCCATCTGTTGACTGCGAGTCGGGAATCCCTATGGCAACCCTTGTGAACCCCGGGGACTGATAAAACGCGAAGGCACAAACCCCGGGGGAGGGCCGACACCGGTTGCTCCTGGGAGGATCAAAGCAAGGCAGTCTAGCTGCTGCGGCTGTGTTCCTAACCTTGACGTTATGTATAAAGCAGCCCACAGTTTCCTAGGACACTCAAAAATGAGGCAGGGGATGTGTCCCTTGTCACATGCACCCAGACAATCGTAGGGGTTGATAAAAAGAACCTGGCCTTTTTAAAGGTTATTTAGGATGATATCCAATTTAGGGGTGATTTTTGTTCATCACAAATAGCCGTCCTAGTTGTGCTGTTGTGTTGTACTTAGCACTAGATGGGAATTTCATCCAGCTACTTTGCCAGGATTAGTAGGATTCTGGGTTACAATGGGGTTATCTACTTTATCTATCTGGTCTTTGGATCTTTGGGTGAAAGGTGACTCTGGCATTGGACAAGGAAAATGGGGGTGGGCTAGAATGCTTGCAGTCTCTTGTTGGATACCCAGGCTCCTTAAAATAATTCCTATTTATCCCTGGTTAAAAAAAAAATAACACAAGGTAAAGTGCAATTTATTTTTTTTAAGTGAGAGAAAGAAAACTTCTATTAAGAAAAATAATCGCCAAAACCCTTTATATACAAACTAAGAGGTTAAAGGGTTACAGGTTAAAGCTTCTAGGAATGCCCAAGCTCTGTGGAAGAATGCTAAGGGGGACTGCCAGTTGGTCCTGGACAGAGAGCCCCTGCCAGCCTGAGGGTCTTAAGATTTAGGCAGGTCAGGCTTTTCAGAGGTTCATTACTCAATATATTTGTATACAAAGTTTCTAGGCAGCTAGTTTCTTTTTGCTAAGCAGCTCTAAGTTGGCTAACCAACATCATTTTTTTGAAAATAATTGAAATAAATCTTATACACATCTGTCTCAATGTTTTAAAGGAATCTATACAAACAATTCAACTAAATCAGAAATCTTGCCCTTAGAAACTAGCTAGTCCAATAAGTAGGTATAAATAATACTGATGTTGAATCTGTGGGCAAAGAGGCACTGAAGATAAATGCATAGGACAAGGCTATTAATTGGTAGTAAAGCTATTGCATATAGCAAAGTATAGATTTAGGAAGAAGAGGAGGAAATGTCCATGAGATCATCAAGAGAACTGCATTGAGGGCAGTGCCATTAAACAATATATTCATAGAATGTCTACTTATAAGAAAAAAATGTTTTAAAATCTCTCTGATATAATTCTTTTTTTAAAATAAGAATCTTTTGATAATCTTTATCCATTCCCCTTCCTGTAGCCTCTGTATCATGGTCCAAGATAGTGGCTGAGTTTCATACTTTTGCCTGTGATTGTCCAGTTTTCCGAACACCATTTCTTGAAGAGATTGTCCTTTATCCCATTATAAGTTCTTGGCTCTTTTGTTGTAAATTAATGGATCTTTTATGTGTGGGCTTATTTCTGGGCTCTTTATTCTGTTCCTCTGATCTATGTATCTGTATTTATGCTATTACCACTCTGTTTTGATGGCTGTATTTTTATAACATAGCTTAAAATCAGAAAGCATGAGGCTTCCAGCTTTGTTCTTTCTCAAAATTGCTTTGGCTATTTGGGATTCTTTGTAGCTTTATACAAATTTTAGGATTAATTTTTCTATTTTCATAAAAAATACCTTTGGAATTTTGATAGAACTTCAGTGAATCTGTAGATTGCTTTGGGTGATGTATTTTTACAATATTAATTCTTCCCAATTCATGAGTGTGAAATATCTTACCACTTGAGTCTTCTTCATGTTTTAAGTATAGATAAATTGAACATTTTTGATATTAAGAATTTCATTTATTCTTTGTTTATTATTCTTAATTTCTCCATATCTTGTCTATATAAGGCAAGTGCCAAGGAATGTGTCCATGAATTAAAGTAAGCTAGGATAATTCTGAGGGAACCAGCACAGTAATAGTTCACTTCTATTTGAAGTCTACCCCCTCCTGTTTGAGTTTCCACTGCTTGGTGGTAAATGCCTTCCCCAAAGTGAACTGCTTTGCCGAAAGTCAGCAAATAGATTGTGTACCTCCCTTTTATTTTTGTTTTAGGATGATTTTGATAGAGTTGCACAAGATGTGAGGAAGCTGAAAACAAGGCCAGATGATGAAGAACTGAAAGAACTCTACGGGCTCTACAAACAGTCTATCATTGGAGACATCGACATTGGTATTCATTCTTTCTTTCTTTTTAAAGATTTATTCATTTATACATACAAGCTGGGGTACAGGCCAGAGGTGTGGGGCGGTGAGAGGGTTCACCAGAGACAGAGTGGGGAGCAGAACAGGCAGATCAGAAATACACTGCTGAAGGGAGCAGCTGGCGAGGCAGGAGAGGTCTGCCGCACCATGTGGAACTCTCCCCCCGACATCGAACTCGCATCGCGCCATATGGGACTCTCCCTGGCCAGACTGCCTGACGTGGAACTCACATCACTGCTGTCGACAGCTCCACAGCGCAGCACTTAATCGCTGGGCCACCAGGGAAGCCCCTGTATTCTTTCATCTTAAAACTAACAATACTTCATTTGAACAATGCTTATGGAAGCATACGGTTAAAAGTAAATTTGAAAATACATTTCTTCTTTTGGCAGGGTGTCCAGTCCTGTTGGATCTAAGAGGAAAAGCTAAATGGGAAGCATGGAACCTCAAAAAAGGTTTTTAATTCTAACAAACGTTCTTAATTTCCCCAGTACATCAGTAGGATATTAGTGAGATAATCAGTGAGTGAGATAATCTGTTTGTATCTTTTTAGGATTGTCAAAAGAAGATGCCATGAGTGCCTATATTTCTAAAGCAAAAGAGCTGATAGAAAAATATGGAATTTAAAATTCAGCATAAGAGAAAGTTTTCTCTTGGAAGCCTTTGTAATGGTGTCATGTCCTAACATTTAGGGGAGAAATGCACTTTTAATTTTTCACATATCATGAATGTTTTTGCTGTTCTTTATTAGAGATCTGCTGAAGCTACATATTTAATGAAATTTTACTTGCTAAAACCAGGTGATGTTAAAAGTTCTTTTAAAAAATTATTGCTCTGGTAATACATGCACAAAAACATTAACAATGGCTTCTTTTTCCAGCTTATCTGTTTTTCTCCACTGAGTTAGTATTACTGGTGTAATCAAAACAATTCACTAAGGATCAATAGTAAGACTTTCTTTATTGCACTGTGTACCTTTGGGTTTACACTGACACAGGACCTTGGGGATCACAGACACACCTGGTTCTAATGCTCACTCTATGATTTATTTATTAGAAGACCTGAGACAACTTACTGAACCTTGCTCACCCTCATCTATACAGTGGAGGAAAGAGTATCACTCTCACAAGGTTATAAGAATTTAATGAGATAACTGTAATTATTCTACCTTCATTTTAAAGCAAAAGTTATATAAAACATAGCAACAAAAAAAAAATCCCAAATTAAAAAAAAAATATATAGCTCTTCAAAGGAAAAAAAATCCACCATAGAAATGTCAACTATTTTTTTTTTAAGATTTATTTATTTATGCATACAAGCTGGGATACAGACCAGAGGCGTGGGGTGGTAGAGGGTTCAAGAGACAGAGTGGGAAGTAGAACAGGCAGAGTGGTGGAATTACACTGCTGAGGGGAGCAGCGGGCGAGGCAGGAAAGGTCTGCTGCACCTTGTGGCAATCTCCCCCGCCGGGCATCAAACTTGCATCGTTGTGGCTGCCAACAGCTCCACAGTGCAGTGCTTAACCGCTGCACCACTAGGGAGGCCCAAAATGTCAACTATTTTTCTTTAAATTTTGACATTTAAGGCAAATCAAGAAGATCAAACAGAAATATATCTAGTGATAATAAACTATACAAATACTGTAGTTCTTACATTTAGTTTAATAAGAGTAACAGTAGAATCTTGAATATCAGATTGGCCCAATTCTCAATCTTTTTTTGCCAGTACACAGACACTCTGAGGGAACATAATCTCATTTTAACATTTCTAAAATTTGTTTGAATCCCGCAGGATAAAATTAAAAACAAAACAAAACAGTATGATTCTATCTGCCCCTAAGGGTTTAGGTCTGGCTTGGTTTGACCAAAGAAGGATAGATTGATTGCATGTGACTTTTTATGAAAATCTATATTGATTAGATGGATTTTCAGGGAGTTATGTAGAGTGAAGCAAACCAATCCCAAAGGTTACATACTGTCCCATTTTTGTAATATTCTTGAAATAGCTAAATTATAGACATAGTGGACAGAGTAGTGATTGCTGGTGTGGGTATGAGTGGTGACTCTAAAGGCAGCAGGAGGGATCCTGTGGGGAGGGGATGTCCTGTATCTTGACTATATCAATGTTATGCATGTTGTTACCATTTCGGGAAGCTCAGTAGCTCTGTATTATTCTTATAACTACATGTAAATGTGCAATTATCTTAATAAAATGTTTAATTAAAATATATCTAGCTTGTTTTCTAACCTGGAAAGCTTTGGAAAGTGAAGATGATTCTCATCTCTACTAAGTTTTGCCAAAAGATGTTTGTAAAATCTTCCTCAATGAGGGACTTCCCTGGTGGCTCAATGGGTTAAGTCTCAGCCTATGAAGCTATCTGCAGCCACTGCAGCATGGGTTCCATCCCCGGCCAGGGAGATTCCCACATGGCACAGCAGACCTCTCCTGCCTCACCTGCTGCTCCCCTCAGCAGTGCACTTCAGTCGATCCACCTATTCTGCTCCCTTCTCTGTCTCTAGTGAATCCTCTTACCACCCCACAACTCTGGCCTACACCCCAGTTCTTATATGCATAAATAAATAAATCCTTTAAAAAAAATCTTCCACAATGAAGTCAACAGGCAGATCCAACAAAACAAAGACCTCAGCAGTGATAGTTCTGGTCGTACCAACCAATGGCTTGGAAATTGAACTGTTCCCACTGGGACTTACTTCCCTCTACCACATGGAGGAGCAGGTGAAAAAGCCCTTCCAAAAGCCTGGAAGGACTTCGTAGCTACACTGCGAAGTTCCCATTAGCAGATTATTAACTAAAAATGGTTCAAATGCATAATCATGATTCCAAATTACTTTTGTACCAATCTTTCTATAAAGGAATCCTGGAAATTGTATCAAACCAAAGACTAAAGCATAGCAGAGCAACTACTAAACATTTAACTTAATTTGCTTGGGGCTATTTTTAGCCCAATTGTATGTAAATTCTAACTCAAAGCTCTTCCCAGTAATGAATTTTATATTATTTGGACTTGCTTTAAAAGGAATGATAAATTCTGAATACTTCCTGTACACATCTCCCTTAATATTATTTTGAAGACTCTGTATATATGATTTTAAATTTTTAATGAAAAGATGAACCTAGATTATTTGGTCACAACATAGCAAGGCTTTAAAAGTTACTATATAAAACTTTGTTAAGAAATTTAAGCTGTAGGAGACATCAGTTACATCAAATCATGGTTTATTGTCAAGACCCTTAGGAAACAAGGAAATAAGTGAGCCACCAGGATTTCAAGAGACAAACGCAATGTGGGAATTACCTAAGATTGCAGGATCCACAAAACCCCAAGAACATGGTGCCTCTTCATTCCCATCAGAATGCTATTTGTAGTGTTCTTCATTACTTTGATTTAACTCGTTCCAATTTCTGCTTTTTTTCCCTTTTAATTCTTGTGTGTTTTCCAGCTATGCTGTTTTGTCCCTATCACACTGTCAGACCAAGGCTGAGGCAATCTGTCAGGCACAATGCTTATGCCTGGCCACTGCACAGGCCAGGGCCAGTCTGTGGACTTTGGTTAGTAGCAGGCTGACACACAGCCAGCTGGCAGTCAATGTAGCCTGCCCCTAGAGGAGAGTTGGAGCTCTCAGGCATTCTTTTGCCAGCGCAGATTACAAGGATGGCTCAGTACTATCCTACTTGAACAAAGTACTAGGTAACATTCTCTTACTAACAGAATGACCCTGCATTTCAGGGTCAGATAAGATCAAGCTTTAAGTCACACTGTGTTGACTAAACAATAATGTCAAGTACCTCCCCTGTCTTATCATTTTCTCTATAAAAATGACTTAAGGAAAAGATAATTTGCTAAGCAGATATTTGAGAACAAACTTCCCACAGATGAGATGCAAATAAGATTGTAATATGAAGATAAAAGGCCCCACCAGAAAGAGCTTTCACCTATTTGTCTTTTGTCCCCAGATCCATAAATGGTAGAAAAATACACTTATTTGTAACAAATCACCCTCATGGCAGAAAATGTGAAAATTTTCAATCTTTGAATAGAACTAATGAGTAACTTGTGGAAAAATTATGCAGAGTATCAAATAATCACTGATTCTTTTAAGAAGGAAAAGATATCTAAGAATTAGTAAGCAGCCATAGTTCCAAACACTTGGTTATGTAATTCTTGATGAAGGTCTCATTGGCAGGATCCATAAGGTAGAAGTGATTTCCTGGAAGCACATGACTACTAAAACTTCCACTCGTTAGATCTTTCCAGTCTAAAAATAAAAATAATTTTATTTAATAACAACAAAATATTTACTTCCAGATGTCACCTATAAAATCTGCTGTCAGAGGTAGATTACTTCCAAGGTCTCTTGTTCTATGGATCATGTATTTTTTATTTCTCTAAGACCTATCCCTATTAGAGCTATTGCCTGCCTTCTCTTATTTTACACATGACCCACATCTCTCCAGTTGCACTAAACACAACTTGGGCCAATTTTCTACTCATTGCTATAACTGCTAGTTGACATTGGCTGAAAACCATCAAATATTTCAATAAAATACCCAAAACTGACTTAATAATTTCACCTTTAATATCCTTTACTGTATCTTCAGATCCAATAAAGCATGTTAAGTCACAAGAGAGGACAGCTTCAGAGGGAGCATCAAAGCTGTAAAAATAAAAGTGCCACTTAGTCATTTTTCATAATGTACCTGCCAGAATCTTTTCCTGTCAACAGCATCACTTAAATGAAGCATGGGATGCTCTCACTTCTTTTGCCTTTCCCATTTCCATGATGTTAAGTGTGTTTCGTGAAGGATGCTTCCTTGTTACAACCTGAGAGTCACGATGGTCCAGGTCATTTCTCAAGATTGTCTGGCTTCTAGAACAGTACAGGATAACACCTGGGCATCTAGTCCAACTCAGGATGCCTCTGTCATTCCCCAAACCACTACCTCTCTATTTCCTCGCTCTCTAGTCTGGTAGAGGATTGCTGTGAACAGGACCAAGGCAGGTTCATGTAAGCAGGGCCCCTGAATTGCTTCTACTATTCTCAGTTTAATTACGGCAGCAATAAACATTTATTGAACTAGGTGCTAGGGACTGAGAGAGCCACTAGGAACACGTGGATAAACCAATAGCGCCTTTCCTCCCACAACTCAGAGACTGACTGGAGAAACAGGTATTAATGAAATTATCAGGCGACTAGAGAGCTGTATAAGTGCTACTAGTTTAGGATGATCTACAATCACTTGACGGGTGGGAGTGGGGATCAAGCCAGGTCTCCATCAGGAATGGAGTTGTATCTGAGATTGATGACTAGGAAATCACCTGACAAAGGGATAGTGGCAGAAAAAAGGTGGAATAGATGAGTACAAACTAATATATGGCGCTGTGAATAGATAAAAAGCATTAATTAGATCCTGACTAGTGATTTCCGGGAGGGAGAAGGCTGAGAGCACACATGCGCAGTTGGAGTGTGACCTGTCTGCGCATGCCCAGGTATAGCCCAACCCCGGAGGCGAATCGCCTCCGGGCCTCCTGGATTTACCGTTAGAGTGTTAATTCCTGACTCTCTTCGAAGAGCTGGTTTATATTCCCTTTCCCAAACTGTCCCTCAAGCATAAGTCCCTCTAAAAACAAAAAAAAAGCCTTGCTTCCTTCACCTACAGCTAGTGCTCTCCCGTGAATTCTTTCCCTGAGGGCAAAGGACTCACTCTTTGTAGTTGAGTCCCTGAAACAAATTAACTTGTTCAACTGAGGACCTTAATGAAGGCAGGTACCCCAAGTTCTGAAACTAGCACTGCCTGCCCTGCTCTGACATGCCGAGCGGCCCCTCCAGGTGTGCAGACCTCCCAAGGACCTGTGAGTACTGAGCGTCCTTGTTTGATTTCTCTTACAGTCTGTCATTGACCCGCGGCTCACGGATGGACACACTGAAACTTTACATAACAAATTTTAATTTAACAAAGTCACATCAAGATCCTTTGGAACTGAGTTGTTTGTTTTTAAAAATTTCTTGTGGTTTGTTACGTGCCAAAGTTGCTCCTGAACCTGACCTCATTTAGTCCTCACTGTAACACCTAGAGGAATTATCCCTTCCTCTGACCGAGACACAACTGTTACCGAAACTCGCTCTCAGCCCCACAGGCAATAAAGAGGGTGTTGATCCTAAAAGCAGACCGTGCAGACACCTTCTTGAACTATCGTGTAAGGTTTTATTACTAATAACCAACTTTTGCATGCATTACTTTGGTGAGTGTCCACAGTAATTTGGATTATTTTTTCAATTTAGGGGAAGATATCTGACTATACGCTAAGCCAGGAACATAGACAGCCTAACCCTATAAGAATAACATCTGGGCAAAGATGGTAAGGATCACAATAGAGAAGTGTGGATAGACTTGGGGCACCCAGGAAACCGTGGACTTAGAAGTAGGTGGGAGTAAATGGAGGCACATGTAAAACGAGCAGATTGTCTCAAAATGCTTCAAGACCAACCCACTTTTTGTAGCTATTTGTGTAAACGTATAGTCAACGGCACTGCCCTTGGTGGCCCTTTGCCCTATTCCAGGCTTTGACCCAAGCATCTAGCTTCAAGGAGCTTGTACAGAGGACACATAGCCTAGACAAAGTGGAAGAGATGTATGGCAGAATGTAATGGTGACTAAAGCCAAATCCTTTCCCACAGTAACTGCTGTGGGGAAGCTAGATTAGGAAGAGTCAATTATAGGTTTAGATTATTAGGAAGGCTTTACAGAATGTTAGGACTCTGTGATTTATAAAAAAATACATATATTGTCATTCAGGTGATCAAAATATATGTTTCTTATACATATTTGACTTTCATCCACAGTTCCTGACTTTTTGGGAAGCACCTCAGGATGAGGAATGGTTGCCAGCAGAACCAGCATTTAACTAGAGGGTTAGAATTTACAGTCCCACCCATAGACCTCTGGGGAGAGGAAAGGGACTTGAGATTGAATTCAGTTGCCAGCGCCCATGATTTAATCAATCATTCATGCCTATGTAATGAATCCTCTACAAAAGCTCAAAAGGAGAGACTTTGGAGAGCTTCTAAATTGGTGAACATGAGGGGGTTTGGGAATGGTACCCCTGGAGAACATGAGAGCTCTGCCCCTTCCCCCATAGCTTGCCCCATACATCCTTCCATATGGCTGTTCTTGAATAATATTTCTTATAATAAATAGTGACCTAGGTAATAAATGAACCATTCTAGAAAATTAATTGAACCTGTGGAGAGGGGTCCATGGGGACCTCTGTTCCATAGTTTGAGCAGAAGCACAGGGAACAGCTTGGGCTTGCCACTGGTGTCTGAATGCAAGGGGTCCTGGGAGACTGAGTCCTGAGCCTGTGGAAGCTGGTGCTATCTCCAGATAGTGTGAGAACTGAGTTGAATTCTTGGATACCCTACTGGTGTTCCAGAATTGCTGGTTGGTGTGGGAAAGCCGCCCCCACCACCATCTCAGAATCAGGTCCTGGAAACCTAAACAGACTCAATCAAGCATTACTACAAATATCTTAGAAAGACAAAAGAAAGGACAGGTGACATGGAGCCAGATGAGCTCTGGGACAAAATTCACAGACAGGCAAAGCACTCCTCATCCCCTGGCTCACCACCACTCTTAATAAGGAGAGATCTGCTTCTGAAGACCCCTCTAAGAAAATGAGAATGTTTTGGTAATAATTTATTTACAAATAGTGACAAAACATGCATATTGAACTGTATTTTTTTAGAAAAATATGCTCTATTCATACTTCATTGATACAATTTCTGTGGCCCAGCTCCTTTCTAAGCCAATAAAAATATCAAAGGTGGGCTCAAAAGAAATGGAACCAAACTCTGACAATGTTGATTTCCTGTATAAGCAGCTTCAGAGAACTGCCAATCTACATTTATTGAAGGATAAATTTATCTATAGATAATTATTGAAAAAGCAAACCACTTGCCTCAGTTACTTACATGTAATTATTAAGCAAGTGTACATCTGCCCTCAATTTGGGAACACACTGCTTGATAAAGTCCTTGTCTTCAGCAATATTCTCAGGAGTGCCTCCAAAATCTTTAATGTGTTCGCATATCCGTTCTTCTGATAATTCTTTATCTTCAATGTTATTCTTGACCTTTAGCTTCAAACATTAGTTCATATAATGCTTATTCATAAACTGAAAACTAACTTATCTCAGTCATTAAGTCAAGTTTTGAAAGTGAACTTTTTAATCTACCATTTCAGAAGGACCTATTTCTTTTTAAAACAGGTAGAAAAAGTCAACCATAATTCTGTTGCCATCATTCCACCCAAATGGCCCTCTAGATTTGGAATCCCAGTCAATCAGCACCTTTCTCCAAACAGGGAAGGAAGAGCAAAGGGACAGGGAGACAAGGAGCAAGAATAGCTGCCATAGCTTTAAAAGTTAGGCTGGGTCTAAAATGTTGGTATCATTGTCCCCTTTGGGGATTTCAAGGATTCTTTCCCAGCTCTAATCCAGTGAATCAGCTAAGAGTTGATTAAGTTTTCAACCAAGTCAATGAAAGAAAAAGTGTTTATGGTCAGCTTTAGCTCAGAGATGGCAGAGACATGTGGGTACTGACCAGGGAATGGCTAAAGTGCATTTCAGAGAAAAGAAGAGGCAATCACATTGAAAGAGATTTGAGGGACTTTTCACTAGCCAAAGTCCCTAGCCAATAGTATTGCTACATGTCCACCAAATAGAAAAATAAGAACTTGACCCACCACCGCCACATACACTCCATTTACTTCCTCTTCTCCACCCTTCCCTAAGGAGAATGAAATTACTTACATGAGGAGGGCCTGTACTAGACACAACGAGATGTGCTGGTTCTAGCTTGTATTTTTCTTTTAGCTGTAATGCAGTCATGAAAGCAATGTAGGATCCCAAACTGAATTTGGAAAAGAAAAAAAAAACAGTTCAGAAAAACTCATTGTTAATCCATCAAAAGTTGATAAGAACTAGTATCATAGAAAGCACAAGAATGATTATGAAACAGTCAAAAGAAAAGCAGAGGTTGACTGACAGTCCAATCTATTTGTAAAAGATATATTTTCAATGATGTATATCAACATATAAATTGTTTCAAGACATTGTAGGTAATTCAGTCTAAGATTTAGTACTGATTTCTACAGTGTGTTGAAATTAATTTACTTTTCTTTTTCTCCCTTAAAGATTTCATATCACTATGTCTTTGTTAGTAAGTATCAGCAGTTCTCCAAGTGTGGTCTAGGGACATTTAGGAATTCCTGAGATACTTTCAGGTGGTGCCTGAGGTTCAAGTTATTTCCAGGATAATACTAGATATTATTTGACTTTTTAATTCTCTTATGAGTGTATAGTTGAGCTTTCCAGAAGCTACCAGTCATGAGATATTGTAACAGTTTGAATACAGAAGCAGAAATGAGAATCTAGCTGCTTTCTATTAATCCATTCATTTAAAAGATTTGCAAAGGTTTAAAAACAATGCCACTCTTGTTTTTTTTTTAATATATATTTTTATTGTTATTTATGTCTTTTACATTTTGCATTCCCCTTGGGTAGCCCACCACCAATTCACC